>JAKZAP010000007.1:2601981-2897183 GCA_023053575.1 Branchinecta lynchi
CCTCATGGTGTACAAGTTCCCTGCCTCATGCCTGCCTCACGTGCCTCATGCCTGCCTCACGTGCCTCATGTCTGCCTCACGTGCCTCATGTCTGCCTCACGTGCCTCATGTCTGCCTCACGTGCCTCATGCCTGCCTCACGTGCCTCATGCCTGCCTCACGTGCCTCATGCCTGCCTCACGTGCCTCATGCCTGCCTCACGTGCCTCATGCCTGCCTCATGTCTGCCTCATGCCTGCCTCACGTGCCTCATCGCCCGTTCTGGTGACACGTTTAGGGATTTTTTGAAAATTTTTCGCTCAGCTACGAGATCTGTGATAAATAACAAAAAGAGAGGGAGCTTCTTATCCCTTCGGGAAATTTGAACTGGGTTGACCATGCGGATTATTTGAAAGGTAAAATAAATATTTCTTGTTAGTTGATTAATGCCTTTAATAAACCCTGGTAAATTATCTCTGACAGACTTAGGTATAATCAGGACTATTCAAAAGACTACTCAACGACTATTCTTAAGGCAGTCTGTTCGTGTCCCTGATATGCCTACCAAATTCCATCTTCCTAGTACCGAACTCGCGGGATCACCTAATTCCCCCCCCAAACTCCCGCCACAGTGCCCGAATCCGGTCCGGTTCTCTCAACGATGTATCTAGGACTTGTGCTTGTTCTTCCGACCAAGTTTCGTCCCGGTCCCTCCACTCTAAGCGTCTCCCAAGATTTCCGGTTCCCCCCTCCAGCTCCCCCCAAAGTCACCGGATCTGGTCGGGATTTTAAGTGGGTCGTCTGAGGCACGAGATCTCTCGAAACATCATTGTGTTGCGAGAGCAACACTTTAGTTTTGTCCTGTTTTTCTTTTTTCCTATGCCGCCGATTTCATTTTATTCCTGGTAATTGTTAAGGGTCTAACCTGTGCGGTTTTTACGGAAAGTGTGGACCTTAGGCCGGATTGATGAATATGACATTACATTTTGGAAAGCTCCGTAGAACTCTTGCCTGGGGCCAAAAAGGATGGTTTTTACTTGTCCTCGAGCCAGAGCCTACGGTGTGCGAAGTGAAGAGGAGTTATATAGCCTATGCCAGAGAGGACTATCTGAAGTTGTGCAGCCAACCTTTCGTTTGATCAAACCATGTTTCTGCTTTCGAGTGGAAAGCTCCGCTCTAGCACGCAAGCAGGCAGAAACCAGTTTCAAATTGAAGATGGATTAAAATCTGGTGTTAAATATAGTGTTAGATCTGGTTAAAAATCTAAAAAAGATCTGGTAAATATAGTGTTAAAATCGGGTTTAAATAAAAGTGTTAAATATATGCGGCAGTTACCCGGCCCCATAGCCAACATATCTTCTTTGAGTGATAAATAGAAAAATCTAGAGCAAACCAAAAAGTGGCTTTTTACCACGGGTCCGAAAGTGCTGCCATCTAGTTTATCTATCCATTTGTGTTCGCGATTTCAGCTGAGTTTATCATTCGTTTTTTTGCACTTGGGTGTGCAGTAGAGAAATGGTATCAGATGTACATCTTAAACTTTAGAACTTCTCTCCTTGCTAAAGAAATTGGAGCTTATCCTTTGCTCCTTTCTAAGTGGTGACGTTAGAAAGTTGGCCTACGGCAAAAAAGTCAACTTTTGAACTAAGGCAAGTAGATTTTTTTTTTTTTCAACGGCAATCGATAGCCGTTGATGAGCTGATCAAAGTATATGGCATCTGTTTTTTGGTACACAGATTCCTTCGTGAGATACACCAGTTTGAAAGTTTCAAGGGGTTGACAACTTCAGTAGGAATGTACACACGAAACCAACAATAGGCGATACCAGCTGTGAGACATGTAGGGGACTTATAGGCGACAGTCGATATATGTTAGCTCATAATCATCTTCGGCAATGAGGGGTTTGCAGCTTTTGCCAGTTGGTGTATCTGTGATTTGTTTCCGGTGTATTCGATGGTAAGACAATTTGGTTCCCAATTGTAAAACATGCAAGGGACTTGTAAGTAATAATCGGCTGTTATGCTACAAAAATCTTCAGCGATGAGGGGTTTGCAACTTTTGCTACCTGGTGTACCCATTATTTTTATCCGGTGAACTTGATGTCTATCATGGGAGACGGACTTGTAAGTAAGAATCGGTTCACGAGGGGCTAGAATTTTGTGCAAATTGTTGCATATTGGATTCGATTTATGTAAATCTGACGGTAAGAAAGTTTGTATCGATGGTCTATCGCTGTAACCTAGGATTAACTGTTTCCGCAACGGGTACAAACGATAATGTAAAACAATGAGGTAGTTTCGTAATGGTATTTTGATCCTGAAAAGTTACGGATAGCTTTATAATACCAACTAGATTATTTGAGATATTGTTTCAAGTTTTCATCCGTCACGATGTCTACGATTGAAAAGGATAAAGTTCAACTGACTGCGAAGTCAATTTAGTCCCTTTTTCCGATATTCTTTTGTTGTTGTTAGGGCAATCGATAGCCCTTGATGAGCTGATCAAAGTATATGTCATCCATTTTTTTTAACAAAAATCCTTCATGAGATAAACTAGTTTGAATGTTTCAAGGGGTTGACAACTTTAGGAGTAAGGTACACACTGAAACCAAAAACAGGCGATACCAGTTGTGAGACATGTAAGGGACTAGTAAGCAACAGTCAACTGTTAGCTCATAATCATCTTCGGCAATGAGGAGTTTGCAGCTTTTGCTAGTACCTGTTATTTGTTTCCGGTGTATTCGATGGTAAGAACACTTTTGTTCCCAATTGTAAGACATGCATGGGACTTGTAAGTAATAATCGGCTGTTATGCTACAATCATCTTCAGCGATGAGGGGTTTGCAACTTTTGCTAGCTGGTGTACCCATTATTTGTTTCCCGTGAACTTGATTTCTATCACGGGAGAGGGACTTGTAAGTAGGAATCGGTTCACGAGGGGCTAGAAATTTTTGCAAATTAGTGCACATTGTATTCGATTTCTGTAAATATGACGGTAAGAAAGTTTGTAACGATGGTCTATCACTATAACCTAGGATTAACCGTTTACGCAAGGGGTACAAACGATAATGTAAAACAATGAGGTAGTTTCGTAATAACTGATAGCGTCATCTGTGGTATTTTAATCCTGAAAAGTTAAGGATAGCTTTATAATACCAACTACATTATATAAGATATTGTTCCAAGTTTTCATCCGTCACGATGTCTACGGATTGAAAAGGATAAAGTTCAACTGACCGCAAATTCAATTTAGTCCCTTCTTCCGATATTGTTTTATTGTTGTTTTTACAACGCTAAAGAATATCTTTTAATTGATCATGTGATTCTTCTTTTTAGAACAAACCGTTTTAAAAGCTTCGATAAGTTGACAACTCCAGCGTTTAACCGAAAGCGAAGAAACAAAACCAAAGTGTTGCTCTCGCAACACTTCACGTTGCCAAGGCAACGTAGGTCTAGTTTTTCATTGCTATCCGATCACCCGTTCAAAAGCTATAAATACCTCAAGATTCCGGATTCCTCTCCCTCCACTCCCCCAACGATGCTCGGATCGGGGAAATGATGCAACAATCATTTGGGGTCACTGATATGCCTGCCAAGTTTGATCGTCCTAGCATATGCGGAAGTGCCCGAACTAGCAAAATCCGGACCGATCGACGGACGGACAGAAATTGCGATCGCTACATGGCACTTGGCCGAAAGGCAAGTGCCATAATAACATGTCAAAAATGGCTAAGAAGGCAACCAAAGTTTCGGCGTTCGGCTGAATACAGGGTCGCACATGGATGCATGTTTTCATTGATTATTTCCCCCCCTTCTCCGGATGTAGAAACATATTTTAAGATCTGGGCAGTGAATAAACTTCAAAGAAATTCCGGTAAATTCCAAGGTAAAGTCTCGAACAATTCTGGTATAATCTTGGAGCTGTCCCTCCCCACCCCCTCGCTCTACAAGGAAGGGCTCGTGATGCCCCTGTGTTATGGAGACGTCTTTACATTCCGGCTCCCTAATTTCCTATTTATTTTTTCAGATTTATCTGTTCCCCTGTCGCGTCCTTTTCCTTAGTACTGTTTAATAGTTAACTAGTAACCCCTTTCATTCCGGCACGGCGCCATAAAAGATCACCTTCGCTACCGAAACGATCGCTTGAGCGATCATTTCATTGATTTCGGGGAGTCGTGATTTGGATCTCACCCCGTCGTGTCATTAGACTATAGTAAGTTATAATTTATCGTTCATATTTTGTTTTAGGCCTAAGATGTGTATTAAAATGACAATGTTCTAAACTCCGTCCTTTGGCTGGGTTAGTCTCGAGGCTTAGCAATGGTCTGGCGACCTATCTGTCCGGTTTAGCCCTTGGAGGGATTCGGGCCTGAACCGAGATTGAGGTAGCGGATATGAATTTACCGCGTCCGGAATTTTATCTTTGGCTGCGTTTGTGGAATTGGTGTAGGCCTACCATTCGGAATGCCATCCTGACCCGGCTTCAATACCATTACGGCCTACACCTCAGAGATTACGTTATTTTTATATATTATTTCGCCCATCTATTACATATAGTTGGTTCGTTGTATAACATAAACGCTAAGCCATACCATTGGTGTCGAGAAGTGCTTCTTTTTTTTTGGTTCAGGCTCAAAATCCCCCCCCCCCCTCCCTACCTTCTTCTTATTCGTCAGTTTCTTTCTTTCTTTTTGCTCTATCTTATTTATGGAAATTTTGAGAGTTAGGTTAGTTCAGTAAAAACGGAATTTAGCGTGTGATTTTGTTTCCGTTGAGTAGCTTCTTGGTAGGCTATGCTCTTCGTTGAAAGGTTGGATTCGTTCTCCCTGTTTCTGTCCGAGAGTGGGACTCCTGCTGTTCGATTTAATTTTTTTTTTCAGAATTTTGACAGTTAATGCTCATAAAGTTTTGACAGTTATTGCCAATAGTATGCGAATAACTTCTCACTGCCCCCCCCCCCCCCCCACTCGATTTATTGCGATTTTTTTTTCTCTTTTTGACACGGTCTCATTTCGAGGCCCAGTCTCAGCAGTGAGACAATTTATTATTCCCGCCAAAAAAAAAAAAAAAAAAAAAAAAAAATTTGACAGTTGGTGTTCATGCCCCCCCCCCGGCCTTCAAACATTTTATGGTCTAAGGCAGGGGGGGACTGGTATGAAATCTGAGGACCCTAGCCGGGTGGGGTGGGTCTTTTTTGCCCCGATTTAGCAGATTTTATTTGGGTGGTCCTCTTGATTTTTTTTTTTGTACACTGACCTAAGCAACATATCATTTCGCAGGAAATCGGTCGGCCGAAACAGCTGGGACAAAGAGTCCAAGCTGCACACATATGGGATCCTGAAACACCGCGAAATTCTCCCAAGAATCGGAAAATCCTCATATTCGGCACCGGTGAGGCACGTCACAGAAGATTTTGGTTGGTTCGAAGCATTCTCCAATGAAGTCAGCAACTTTGTTACCTTACCTTGGACCTTAATTCCTCCTGCACCTCCGTAGGCGCTTAGGGCATCCAAGAAGAGCCGCCAGTCGTCTCTCATAAGGGCCGCTGCCCATACATCTTGCCATTCGGGCTGGATAGACGCGTTGATATTCTGAAGATCCAACTGGTGTACGACGAGGAGTGTTCTTCGGTTGCCCTCTTCGTCTGGATCACTCCGGATGCCACTGCAGGATAGCGTTCGGGAGTCTGGTGCTTCCCATCCTGATTGTATGGCCCAGATACCTCCAGCTTCGGATCTTGATGACTTCAGTAATAAGGGGTTGCACTGTCATCTGGCGAATCTGTCATCTGGCGAAACCCTTTCTGTCCAGTGTATGTTTAAGATCCGCCTTATGCAGCGTTTACAAGTACAGGAAAACTTGAACAGGATCCAATCTTGGTGACAGGATTACGTTGACACGCAGAGGGAAAAAATAAATTCTTCAAACCAGAAAATCTGACAAAAACAAATTCACTTGTCAACAAAAAAATGTTTTGATATCATTTATGACATTCTGATGATTGCTGCTCTTAAAAGCTAGCTAGACTTTTTTAGTACTTTTTTCCAGCGCCGCCGAGAAGATTCCTTTCAAGTAGACCGGAATTCCTTTCATCATGAAAGGATTCCCGTCCCGCTAGACTTTTTTTTACTCGTCTTCACGAACGGAATCCTTTCGAGTCGACCGGAATTCCTTTGTACTCGTTGGGATTTCTTGTCCGTGTAAACGCTACATAAGGCAGGTGTTTTCAAAGCCCAGAAGACGCTTGTCCAACTGCTGGCTGAGGTGCCACGTCTCCGACACGTACAGAAGTACGGAGAGAACGTTGCTGTTGAAAAGTCTCAGCTTGAGTCTAAGGGAGTACTTCTTGCTCCTCCATATCTTCTTTAGCCGATTGAAGAAACCGCTGGCCTGACCAAGTCTTAGCTGGACCTCCCATGCATAAGCTCCAGTGTTTTCAACTGTACTGCCGAGATATCGGAATTCAACGACCTGTTCGACTTGCTGGTCCCTACAGCGTGTATCTAGCGGAGATCCGTTGCTCGCCATACTCTTCGTTTTGGGGATGTTTATTTTCAGCCCGAACAGTTCAGCTGTTTCACTGGTCTTTGTGAGGAAGTCCTGGAGCTTCTGTCTGCAGGTCTCCATTGGGTTGATGTCATCGGCAAAGTCTATGTCTCCTACTTTTCTGCCATCCCCGATGTCAATACCGTATCCTTCACATCTTCTTAGAATTTAGTCGATGATCAGGACGAACAGCAGCGAAGACCGAACGCACCCTTGCTTCACGACCGTCATAATTTGGAAGTATCTAGTGTTGCCGTCGCGGGTACGGACACAGCATTCCGTGTCTTCGTAAAAGACTGGTATCAGGCTTACGAGTTTGTCCGGTATGCCATAGTACCGGAGCACTCTCCAAAGTGTAGCACGGTCGATGGAGTCAAAGGCTTTTTCGAAGTCTATGAAGACTAGGTAGAGCTTTTTCCTCCATTCGTTGCACTCTTCTAGCAGCATTCTTAGCACGAATATGAGATCCGCATATCAACGGTTTGGGCGGAAGTCAAGCTGTTCTTCGCGGAGGTGTTTGTCGAATGCTGGCTGTATGCGGTTCAGCAGGATGGTGGCCAGGAGCTTGCCAGGAACGGAAAGCAGGCTGATCCCTCACCGGTTTTCACACTTAGTGGAATCGCCCTCTTTAAAGATTTTGACTAGAGTACTCCTTGTCCACTGACGGGGGACCTTTTCGGTTTCCCATACCAGGTTAAAGAGTGTCATCCAAACTGTTAGGCAGGCGTTTACAGATCACTTCAGCATCTCAGATGCGATACGGTCTTCTCCGGGCTCTTTTAGCTTCTTTAGGGCACCAGTGATTTCGGCTGAAGAGGATGGAGTTAGAGCTTGCTGCTAGCCTTTGCCGATCTTTTCTGGGTCAGTGATTAGCCGGCCGCCCGGATCCCTTACAGGTCCATCTGAGCTTTCATCTCTATAAAATGACGCTTGTCCCTACGGGCACTTTTCTTCACGAGTTTGCCCTCTTTCTTGTACTCGTACTTGTAAATACGGTGTCAGTGGCAATATTTAAGAAAAGATAAGGCTGACCTTTTAAGGATACAGCAAGCCTCGAGAACGTATGCTCAAAAATAAGTCGCTGGACTTCTGCTGTCTTCGACGAGCAGGAGGGCAGATGCAAAAATGAAAAACTGTCAATTTTTCCGTCGTCCCGCTGAAAGCACAAGTAGAAGACTAGACATTCTTTGGCCAAGTGCAAAGCCTTACTTGAAATCTGATGCTGAAAGCACAATGGGAACTAACTATGCTCTAATTCTTGTAAAATGCTTCAAACATACACATTTCTGACTTCCATTAGAGATTGCTTCTAAAATAAGCCGTTTGCTTGTTATCGCTTGTCATTATTTCATCAGCGTCTCGGCGGAGATGGTTTCAGAGCATGGTATTGCAAGGCGCGGAAATTCAAAAACTCCCGGCCATGCACGAAAATCGATAGTTTTGATGAGCTCAGTGATCAGAGTGACGTGGTTGCTAAAATAAACGTCTCTGTAGTTGTCAGATTGCTCTAATGTTGTCTGGTGAAAATTCTGTTGTTTGTAGTATCGAAGAAAAGTTTTGTTTTCTGGATGTAAAGTTACAATACTGCCAAAAATTTACAAATATAACCGACTTACTTGCAGCTAGTTCCAGAGCTTACAAGGAATTCTCACTTAATACCGTTAATATGAATATTTGTCAACAATACAAATGATCCAAAGAATATATAACAACAATGGATAAGAAAAAAGAAACTCCGCTTATATTTGTCGAAGCTAGTAAATCGGAGTATGACAGTCAGCAAAACACACCGTAACGTTCTATTAGCGAAAATAGGTTGTCTAGGAATCTGCTGATTTCTGATGTAACATTGTATTCTAGGGGGTGGTAATGTGGCGTCATGATTGTTTGATCTGACCATTGAACTTGAAGTATTTCCGACGTCAAGAACTTAAACAAATCCTTCACGTGTGCTGAAATAAGCTTTTTACTTGGATAGTCTTTGTGATAATAATAAAAAAAGTACAGCATACTTCTAACCTTGTAATTTGGAATCGAACGATATGCTACACAACCTGTTATTGGGGGTGGTGTCTTCAATATTTTTTTTTTTTATGCAGATTTTTTCGGCGGGTATTGGGGTACCCCTAGCGGTTTCAGATTTCATACCAGCCAAGCGGGGGTGGGTGGGTCTTTTTTCCGAAAAAGGCCAGATTTTAGGCTAGGGGTCCTCAGATTTCATACCAGTCCCCCCCTGGTCTAAGGTGTTGCCCGAGAAAGTTGCAAATTTTTCGTCGGCTTTATTTTGGATTGTTTTTTTTTTCTGTTGGTCCATGTCGATATGATATTTGTTTAGTCCCACGTCATTAGGATTGCTTAGGCCTCACAGAAGTAAAAATTTCCGTATTTGTTTGGTATTTATTAGGGTCGCCATTTTTGGGTGTAGTTCCCTGTATAGACACTGGCGCTAGTATCAAGTCGGACATGCGTATTCCACGGTGACATTATTATGCAGGTTACTTGGTAGTTGAAAAATGAGTTTCGGCTTTGTTGGGGGTGGATAGGTCCCGCTGTGGATATATTCGAATTGGTACGCTAGGCGGCTTTTATAGGATAGGGCGCGGAACTTGTTAGGTGTTCCGGTCGTTCGTAAGTTTTGGTTGTGAATGTGAATGGTGTGTTATATTAGGATTAGGCTAGAGTTTCATTATAATGAAATATTGAGATTAGGCCGTAGGCCCGCGTGGTTATGTGTTAGCGCTTCGGTTGGTTGTGATTTTTTTTTTCTAGGATTAAAAAGTTAGTTCCCTTTGCCCCCCCCCCACCCAAATATTTATTTTTTTGGTTGCAGGTTTGGTCGTGTACAAAGTTACTGTGGTCATTCCAGCCACTTCCCCCCCCCCCCCCTTCTTTTTACGATCCAGTAGTTTAGCTTAGAGAGCTTCTTTTGCTATTAGGCTAGTTGTATATAATAGGCTAGTTTCCCCTCCCTTTGAGAAACTTCGTTGGTTGTAGGCCTCGCCACAATTATGGTACACGACCCTGCCCTGAATATTTTGAGTGTTATAGGTGGCAGCCCCCCTCCATCATTATTAGTTAAGAAGTTTAGTTTGGTGTGTGTAGGCTTATAAGCCCTTAGTATTCGGTACGGGGTTCGGTTCTCTTTTGTTTGTTATTTTTCGTTTGTTAGGCCTAGCCCATACATATAGTCAGGTCACAATTGCGTTTAGGATTGTTCGTGTCATAGGTTATTGGTCAGAATTTTTTTTTGTATATGAATTGAACGTCTCTTTAGGTTCGTTATGAATTGCCGCTTAGCGTCTGATAATTATGGGTTTTGTTAGCCACTGTTTATTGGTAAGATATATTCTGAAAAATTAAAGGATTTTTTTTTAACCCTCTTTCTTTTCTTTCATTTTCCATTATTTCCTCTTGTTTTTTTTTCTCTGTCTGCAGGTTTGCCAGATCATTGCCATGTGCCTGAGGCTACGCCTAGCCAATCTTCTCATATTTAGTCGTACCCTTTGGTCCGATTCCCATTGTTTTTTTTTAGTGTGTTTTTTTTTCTCTTCCTTTTTTTTCTTTTTCTTCACTTTTTTTTGGAATTTGGAAAGAAATAATGGATGATCCAGACTTGATTGATTTTGACGGGAATGAAGTATATTTTTATGGTCATGTTCCGGAGGTACATCACTCGTATTACGATCAACCTATGGATCTAGATTATCCACCGGTTATGGAGAGTCTTTTGGTTGATACTGCGTATTGTCAACCCACGTACGCTTCTATGGAAGCTCCTGCGGTAAATATTGTTCATGAAAATGGACAACGGCACTTTTCATCGCAGCCCGGGTCCGGTTGCTTCAATCTTTACCCATTACCCCGAAGGTCTACGCCAACGCCACCGTGTGAATTGCCTTCTGATGAGACGCTCACTCGGGCTGAGAATGCGGTTCGGTCACGCGCGGCATTTTCCCCTCCACACCCTTCCGCCTCCAGTGAGTATGTAATCAACATGCAGTCTTCAATGACGTTGCCTGATATTGGGTCCCAACCCCCCTTATCCAATCCTGTAGCCCATTTTCCACACGCCCTCCCACGGCAGTATGTAAATCCCCCGCATGTTTCTTTCGCCAAGAGTACGTACGATGGTATTGGTGATAGTATGATGCCGCCATCAGGTACTATGCACCCTGTCCCTCCCCTTACCTCAAACCCTCCCCACGGTTCTTCACAGGCTGTCCCAAATGTCGATCGTCGAAGGCCTTATCGAATCCCTAATCCCCAGCCCACTGGTCACGGTGTGAGTGGCGGTATGCCCTTCCAACCCCCGTCCCAATCCGCTTATCCCCAAGGTTTCGCGTCCCAATCCACATATCCCCAAGGCTTCGCGTCCCAACCTGCGTATCCCCAAGGTTTCGCGTACCAACCCGTGTACCCCCAAGGTTTCGCGTCCCAATCCACATATCCCCAAGGCTTCGCGTCCCAACCTGCGTATCCCCAAGGTTTCGCGTACCAACCCGTGTATCCCCAAGGTTTCTCGTCCCGTTCCGCGTATCCCCAGGGTTCCGCGTCCCAATCCGTGAATCCACAAGGTTTCGCGTTCCCCGCGCATCAGGGATTCGTTAACGCTGGTTCGGCCGATTCCATGTTGGCCAAGGTTCGACTTCGTTTGGAGGTCTCAAAAGAAATCCCCTTGTTTGACGGTGAAGGTGATCCGATTTCGTGGATGGAACAGTCTCGCTCGAAACTTGCGTTTGCGGATGTTACGGAGTGGAGGGAGCAGTTGTTGATTTTGGAAAGCCGGTTGCTCCCACCCATGATCGTTTGGTGCCGAAATTTGCCTTCAGGTTATAAGGCATCATGGGAAACGTTTGAGTCTGCTTTGAGGTCCAGGTGTTCCGGTCGCGAGTCAGACCTTCGTCTAGTGGAGGAGCGCATAGTTTATACCCCAGAGATTATGTCGCCTGATGCGTATGGCCAGATTGTTCAGAAATCTGTCGATTTGAAGTATGGTTATTCCGCTTTGGACGCACATAAGCCAGAAGTAATTCGAGTTTACGTGGCTGAGTTTGTGCGTGGTCTTCCCGTGCCTTACTACGACGAGTTTCAAAGGCAGAAATTTCAGTCGCTTTCACAGTGTGTTGAGTTCCTCAGAATTGTTCGGACTCGTCGTGCCAGGCGCGAATTCCACGAAATGGCTCTGGGTGGATCACCGAAGGTCTATGCCGTGCAAGCAAAGCCGGAGCCTTCGGCTGATCTACCCGAGAAACCATCTTTTGAATCTACTCCTCGTATGTCTCCCCCGGTTCACGCGAAGTGGGGCGAATCTGGCTTAAATGCCAGTCGGTTCAGCCAAAATCGGAATTATAATCGCCCTCTTGGTCAGCAGGGTAGGGGTGGAAATGGTAACGCGTGTAATCAGCGCCGAACCGACCAACGTTTTGGAGCCCCTCCTGTTTGTCGGTATTGTTTGAGAGTGGGTCACATTGATTATTGGTGTCCTGACCAAGCGAAAGATAGAGCCCAGTCTGGTCAGAATCATTTAAACGACGAGGGTCACCGTCCTTTAGGGGTGGACGGCGTGACCAGCAGTGTAAGGACCCCTGCCCAACCAGCGATGAATCCGAATCAGCAGTAGAGTGTGTTACCCAGAAAATGAGTCCTTGTTTGGTTTGCGCCTTGCGTCACGGGTCGTCTCTGTCTTTTGTTGATATGGTGTGTGGTTCCCATAGTTTTTCTGCCTTGTATGATACCGGTGCTGAATGCAATTTAATCGATGAAGATGGTCTGAAGAAAGTGGATGTATCCCATATTATTAAGTGTAATAGTAATTCGTCTGGTGCTTCCACGCTATCTGGTCCAATGGCTGTGAAAGGGGAAGTTACCCTTTCTTTTGAAATTTTGGGTCGATCTTTCGTTGAAAAATTTCTTATCGTACCACGGCTGTGTTACCCGGCTCTGATCGGTCGTCCATTTATTCGGAAATCGGCGCTTATGTTCGACCCTACCACAGACGAGTTTTGGTTCAAAGAGATTGCCCAAAAGGATGATAGTGAATATACGAACCCTTCGAATGACAGCGAGCCTACGCATGCACATTTGGCCGATTTCGTCTCAGACCCTTTGATAAATCTTGTCGGACTGGAAGATGGCGCGGTTCCAGTTCCAGAGATTCCAGAAAGCATCCTTCTGAAACCGGCTTACGCGTGTTCTTCCATCAAGCCAGGTTTTGGAAGGTGGATTCAGTGCGAGGTTGTTGGAGGTTCAGCACAGTTTTTGTTTGTTGAGGGATCGCCTTCTTTGTCTGAGCGAAATATCCTGATTTCCCCTCAGTGTGTAAAGGTGATTGGTGGTTGCGGAACCATATGGGCTGTAAATACGAATGAACCTATTGATGGTGCCCCGTGTGTAAATGTCCGTGCGTCAGATATGTCCCTTGTCTGTTGTGAAGCAGATCCAGTCCAAGCTGATGTGAGTGAGGTTATTGATGCGTTGGTGGAGCCCAGTCCACCCATCGTTGGCAGTGTTCGATTTGGTTGGAAGGACGTGGATAAGGCCACCTTTATGACGTTTTTCAAATTAGACCATATCGAGTCTAAGAATCGGAACCCTATTGAAGATTTATTGTGGGAATTCTGCGATATTTTTGCACGGTCAGATGATGATTTGGGTGATTGCGGTGTGGTCACTCACAGGATTGAAACGGATGGTCACCCCCCAATTAGACAGCGCCCTTATAGGGTACCGGCTCACCTGATTGGAGAATTAAAGACCCGGATTGAAGCTATGCTACGGCAAGGAGTTTTGGTCGAAAGCTCGAGCCCTTGGGCCTCTCCAGTTAGTCTGGTGAGAAAGAAGGACTCAAGCTTTAGACTTGTAAACGACTATCGAAAACTTAACAAAATAACCAAGTTTGATAGCTATGCCTTGCCTCGCATAGACGATATCCTAGATAAAATGAAGGGGTTCAAAGTATTTTCCAAAATGGACCTGGTACAAGGCTTCCTCCAGATTCACGTGGAGCCTTCACACCAGGAAAAGACGGCTATTACGACACCCTTTGGACTGTTTGAATACCAAAGAATGGGATTTGGTCTATCGAATGCCCCGGCTTCGTGTGAAAGGATGATTGAGACAGTTCTTCGTGATATGCTGGGTTTGAATGTGTTTGTATTGCTTGATGATACCGGTGTGGGCACGATCGATTTTTCGAGCCATATCGATGTTTTGCGCGGCGTGTTCTTCAGATTTAGGGGTAACAACCTTAAACTGAAGCCTTCGAAATCGGAATTTTGCGTTCCCTCGTTGACGTTTCTTGGTCACGTGATTTCAGCCAGAGGTATCGAGCCGGATCCGGATAAGCTTCAGGCGGTTCGTTTGCTCCGTTATCCAAGGAACATTTCCGAGCTCCGTTCGAGCCTTGCGCTACTTAGCTACTTCAGGAAGTTTATTCCTGACTTCGCCAAAACAGCTAAGCCGTTGTCCGATCTAACGAAAAAGGGGAGAGTTTTCACCTTTGGAGACCCACAGCTGGTTGCATTTGAGTCCCTTCGGAACGCGTTGATGTCCCAGCCGATCCTTGCATACCCGGATTTCAACGGATCTCCGTTCATTCTTACAACGGATGCATCGAATCATGCTATTGGTGCTTGTCTTTCACAAGTTCAGGATGGATCTGAACGTGTTATTGCATATGCTAGTCGTGTTTTGAATGACACTGAACAGAAGTACGCCACAACAATGCGTGAGGCACTTGCATTCTGGGAATTCTGTCGAAAATACAGGCATTATTTATTGCCGAAGCCTTTCATCGTGCGGACTGATCATCTGGCATTGAAAGCGCTTCCATTTATGGATTCCCCAAACGGCAAGTTGGCCCGAATTTGTCTTGAACTGCAAGAATACAAGTTCCAGGTTGAATACAAGCCAGGAAAGGAGAATTTTGTTGATGCGTTGTCACGATTGGTTGATATCCCGGACAGTGGCCCTACCCTTGTCAATGTGTTGTCTTTATCGGAGCGCCATGACCTGTTTTCTGTACATGAGCTGAAATGTGCTCAGAAAACTGATCCCTTTTGTTCAGAGGTGTTTGCTCGCCTTGCCAGAAAGGTTGAGTTCTCCAAGGATTTCGCTTTATATGAACGGTCGATTGAGTCCTTTTGTATTGAAAATGGTGTTGTTTGTTTCCTCTTCTCTCCAGCGGGTTCTTATCATGATTCGGTTTCCGTAGTCCCAGTGATTCCGGACAGTTTAGTCCCGCGGTTTCTCGATTTTCACCATATGGCGCGGCAGGCTGGACATATCGGCATTGGGAAGATGATGAAAAAGATTCGGTCTACGGCATATTTCCCGTCAATGTACAGTCGAACGAAACTTCACGTTTCCAGGTGCATTGATTGTTTGAAACGGAAACCTCCAAATAGAACCCCTTCGGCCCCTCTGGGTACGGTACCGGTTGCGTCGGGCCCTATGAATTTAGTATCCCTGGATATTGTGGGACCCCTACCCCAAACCAAATTCGGTGATAACGTGATTTTGACTGCGCGTTGCCATTTTACCAAATTTGTGTTCCTCCTTCCCCTCCCGGACCAGAAAGCGGAAGCGGTGGCGAAAGCGTTGGTGGAGAAAGTCTTCATGGTCCATGGAATACCCAACCGAGTTCTCACTGATAACGGGTCAAACTTCTGCTCAAAATTGATGGCAGAAGTCCACCGATTGCTCGGTATATCGCATGTTACGACGAGCCCGTACAACCCAAAATGTAATGGATTGATTGAAAGGGTCCATAGAACCCTGAAAGACGCGCTCTCGCAGCTTGTATCGGCCGCGAGGAATGATTGGGACGAGCATCTACCGTATGTTCAGTATGGGCTCAACACGGCCCATAACGAGGCGACCCGTGAAACGCCTTTCTTTGCGATGTACCTCCGTGACCCGTCTTGTCCGTTTCCGAATATTTGTTTGAATTCCAGTATTTACGAAAATGTGCAGTGTTATGTGTCTGATATGTTGGGATGTATGAAAACCGCGCATGGGGTATTGTCTGAGCGAATTTCGTTTTCGAAAGAAAAACAGAAGTTGTCGTCGCCGGGTAGTCGTTTCGAGCCTTTCGTTCCAGGTGATATTGTATTTTTGAGAACCCCTCCAGCACCTGGACCAGGCTCGAAACTGAATAAGGAACGATTCGGAGGCCCTTATCGGGTTATCAGATCTTTAAATGAGGGCCTGAATTATGAGATTCAGCAATCGGGATCGAAATTGCAGATCGTACACTTCAATAGGCTAGTAGCCAGCCGGTTGAGGTCCCCATGGGTTTCGGAAGCAGCAACCTCCCCCATGCCTGTGACTGCGCCACTACCTGACATTACAAGAGATGAGACTGCCACTGCTTACCCCACGACAACCGAGTATCTCAGGCGTGTAGCTGATGAGTGTGCTTACAACACGCTACACGACAATCTTTCGCGGCGGGTTACTTTTCTCGATGGGATCACCCCACCCCAACCCTATTTTGCTCAAACAGATACTTGGTCGACAAGCGAATTCGGTTTAATGGTGCCGGGCTTACCACCCGAGCAAATTCGAATTTTGCAGGTTCCCGTGGACCCACCCTGGGGTGGAGCATTGGCCAGACCTGTTTCGGAGCCCTTCACTACCGGCGGGGAGTGTACTGCTGCAAGTCAAAGCCGCGGCAGCACACCAGAGGCCATTATCGTAATTCCCCTTGCTGACGCCACCCAAGTTACACTATCTGCTAATGAGTGTTGCATAACTCAAAGTTACGAGCCAAGACCAAACCAATCCGGTGACTACTCTCGTTCAGTCTATCATCATAGCAGCAGCAGCTCTGTACACTCCCGCGCGGCCACGTCTCTCTCCAGTCAAGTCGACATTGAAACTTCCGGCGGCACCGAATATCATCCACTACCGGCAACCTTATCCCTACCCACCTATCAGCAACAAGCCCAGTCCCCAGCTTTTCCGGCTACTTCTTCATGCTCTCAGCTACCTTCTACATCAGCTTCAACACCAGCCCATTGTAACAGCTCTAGTCTGCAGTCTCCGTCTGCCCTTCTCCCACCCAGAACAGGCCAAGCCCTTACTCCTGCAAATTTGCCATCAACGACACTACACCCCACACCATCCACTCCAGTAATTACCGAATGTAGAACAATGTCTGTCAGAAGGTTCAACTCTATTACCAGTCGTTGGTTTTACCAACTTGCTTTCGTCAGTGATGAGCGGTTCAGTCCTTTGGGCCCTGTCGGATCATCACCAGCTCTCGATAGACCATCATCAATCCTACACCACCTAACTGAAAGCGTTTCTTCAACCAACACAACTACCCCCATCCCTACCACCTCCTCTATGGCTGCGATAACTCCACTTTCTGCCAGCGACGCCGTAGTTCTTCGTCGCTCGTCGCGAACATCCAAACCCCCACTTCGATACCAGTCAGTGGACTTCAGGCTAGGCGCCAGAACGCATCAGTCCACCACCTACCCCTCCAGCAGTTCGGACGAACTGGACTGATCCAGCACCGGCGTCGTCATCCAAAACTGCATGCGCCAAATTTTATGGTTAAGTTATTATGTCTATTTATATGTTCTATGTTCTCCCCCTTTTGAAGCAATTTATACCCAGCACATTTATTGGCTTCAAGTTAAGTAAATTTAATTCTAGTGTCTTGTCTTTCTTTTTCACAAAGGTAGTGGAGGTAAACTTTTCTGGGCAATAGCCGGAAGTGAAATTATTATCATAATAATTAGAACTATCTTCTCATCTTTTTTTTTGTCTTCATATTCACGTTTCCCGACATACCTTCCACGAGTGTAGCATACGGACAAAATATCCAAAAAAAAAAAAAAAAAAAAAAAAAAAAAAAAAAAAAAAAAAAAAATTATCCCCCTCCTTTTAGGATAATTTGGGAGGTGTAGGTTGTTTAATTTCTGGCCTTATAATAAGAAAAATTGGAAATTTATTTTTGATATAGTGATTGGTCCACTTAAAAAGAGGCGAGAGAGAGAGGCCCCCTGAAGATGTCGGGTTGAGGCCCGGGTGCCGATCCTCAGATAAACCTGTTCCTAAGGCTGGGAGTGCCCATGTTATGCCCATACAATTTTAGATGTATTTAAAGGCACTCCTGTAACCCACTTGGGAGCCGGGTGCATGGAATATTTGGGGGAGTAGTTGGATGATAAACAGGTTTCCGATAGCCGGTAGTAACCATTAAAGCTTACTTGTGTAACCTTTAGGGGCTGGTTTCGGTGAATATCCCAACTGCAAGGCGCTCTTGGGAGAAATCGTGGGCCAATCATTCAATAATTGATGAGTGATAGTGATTGTGAAGGAATTTTGAAATTTTAAGGTCGAAATTAAGGTTAAAATTTTGGGATGTTTTGTACCCTATGCTACACTCTCCCCAAAGGAGGGAGGTATGTTATGGAGACGTCTTTACATTCCGGCTCCCTAATTTCCTATTTATTTATTTCAGATTTATCTGTTCCCCTGTCGCGTCCTTTTCCTTAGTACTGTTTAATAGTCAACTAGTAACCCCTTTCATTCCGGCACGGCGCCATAAAAGATCACCTTCGCTACCGAAACGATCGCTTGAGCGATCATTTCATTGATTTCGGGCAGTCGTGATTTGGATCTCACCCCGTCGTGTCATTAGACTATAGTAAGTTATAATTTATCGTTCATATTTTGTTTTAGGCCTAAGATGTGTATTAAAATGACAATGTTCTAAACTCCGTCCTTTGGCTGGGTTAGTCTCGAGGCTTAGCAATGGTCTGGCGACCTATCTGTCCGGTTTAGCCCTTGGAGGGATTCGGGCCTGAACCGAGATTGAGGTAGCGGATATGAATTTACCGCGTCCGGAATTTTATCTTTGGCTGCGTTTGTGGAATTGGTGTAGGCCTACCATTTGGAATGCCATCCTGACCCGGCTTCAATACCATTACGGCCTACACCTCAGAGATTACGTTATTTTTATATATTATTTCGCCCATCTATTACATATAGTTGGTTCGCTGTATAACATAAACGTTAAGCCATAACATCTGTTGTCAAAAGTCACCTTTAGTCGACAATGTCGACTGGATAAATTGAACGCTATCAGTCAACTGAGAATAGCAAATGAAACAGCGAAATGATGATTTCAGTCGTCTGGAAATGCAGATCGAACCCAGCTCTGGTGAGCGATGATAGGTACATTGAGCGTTACTTGACCGCTTACTGTAGCTTAACCGCTTAACCATGGAACGAATGACCATTTATTCTTGGTTCTCAAAAGTCAAATTTTAGTCCATGGAACTGGTTGGCTGGATAAATCGAACAGTATCAGTCAATGCAAATCAAACGCAGCTCTGGTGAGCGATAATAGGTTCCATTGAGCGATACTTAACCTCTTACTGTAGTTGTGTAGAGACAGCCTCAGAATAGTATTTTAAGCATGGAAAATGCATGGAAAAAGAATGGTACAAACTAATACCGTCAGTCAGGTGAACTGAACAGTGAGGCGACAAAACATTCAACAGTATCAAGCAGGGCAGTTAAAAAAAACAGCTAATGAGTTTACCATAGGAACCCAATAACAAACTGACTAAGCCAGTATCAGAGATACATGGATTTGTGGAAAACTCATGCTTAAATCTACCAAAACTGGTCGCAAAGTTAGAAAATTCCAAGAAATCGCATAGACAGCCTAGAAATTACATTTGTTTACCAAAACAGTTTTTTCAAAGCCACCCAATGTGACACTTGGTAATCCAGTAACAGTGAATCATATATTGTTTGAAAGCCCAGGCTTCACTTTACCTGTTGTAGTTGGCAGAGTAGCAGAATTCTATTAAACAACACAGAAAAC
The DNA here is from genome assembly GCA_023053575.1 of Branchinecta lynchi. Taxonomy (NCBI): domain Eukaryota; kingdom Metazoa; phylum Arthropoda; class Branchiopoda; order Anostraca; family Branchinectidae; genus Branchinecta; species Branchinecta lynchi. The sequence goes on from JAKZAP010000007.1 coordinate 2,621,354, forward strand.
AAAAAAAATAAATTTGTTTGCTTTTTCAGAGCCCTATTCACTGAGAAGTACCAAGCCAATAGCAGAGATGAATACATGTATTGAAAGCCCAAGCTTCACTCTACCTGTAGTGCTGACACAAGCGCGTAATTCAAGGGACTGACAGAGAAAAACAGAGAAAACACTTTTTTACTTTAAAAAAATTGGAAATTAGATGAGACTGTTGGTCTGAATTTGAGACTGTTGGTCTCGTTTCCGAGACTGCTGGTTCCCGGCGCCATTTTTATGAGACTGGTGGTTTGAAACAGTGAGACTGGTGTGTTCGATTTTCAAAACGGCCGTGAGACTGGTGGACCACATTCCCCACCCTGAAGTAGGGTGGAACACGCTCTTGTTATCGTGTTGTTCAAATTTGAAAGTTGTCCATTCTTCCCGCTTATCGCCGGAAATTTGACAGTTCCTTCAGACAAGCCCTTCTCAAAACAGCATGCAGTTCGTCACCACACACGAAGAGTGGAAACGCTCCTAGCCATTGCCCTGTCCCCGCTGGACAATCTTGAACCAAACGTATATTAATCTCTTCATCATTCATTCATTCATTCATTTATTTGTACTACATAAAGTAAATATAATGTGATAGAAAAGACCCGCTGAAGCTACTTTTTTTAGTTTTTCTTCACAAACTTCCAAATTTCCACTGAAGCTCTGTTCTGTAGTCTGGCACTGTTCTCCTGAGTTGCGTTTTCAGGCTCGGGATTCTCAACCCGTGTTCGTCACAAGTTGTTTGTACAGAGCACATCCAATGCGCATCCTAACACGGCTTCTGTGCTCTGTGGCTTCAAGCGTGTTTAGCTCCCGTGTTTCTTTCGAGTTCAACACCGAATCTAGTATCATTTTTTGGGGCATTTTTTCAGTTCACTCTTCTACTTTAGTAACTGAGTATCTGTAGAGTATCAAATCCTGTGCCAGGTTCACTTACGCAAAACACGGGGGCTGAAAACGGGTGACAGCGCAACGTGTTAGGATTCGAGTTCAACACGCTAATTGCTGAAAACGGAACGGAGACACTGGTCAACTCACCTTGGGGTTGGCAATCTCAATTCTTTCCAGGCCTGGGCAGAAAGGACAAAAGGCCTGCTCAAAAATGGACAAAAGAGCGGCGAGGAGTAAGCGCTTGGTGGAAAAGGCGACAAAAACGCGACAAATATATTGCGGCACAAAGTTTCTGTTCTGTCTTCAGGTACTTTGTACTTGTGTGCTTATACCTGGTTCAGGGCGTAAGCTGTAAAGCCACTTTCACATTGACGCGTTGAGCCTTTCACACTAAGATACGCAACCTCTGCGTCGTGCTTGCGTCGACACTGCGCAGAGCTTACGCCGACAAATAAAACGCAACGCGAGAATAGCACCAAGGTCTATTCTTGCGTTTCGTCGACGCGTACGCATTAGATTTATCAGTGGAATGGAAGCTTTTGAAGAAAAAGAAACAAAAAATCGTGCTGATGATGAAGAAAAACCTACTACTATAGTGAAAGAGAAAATGGAAGATTGTGAAGAAAAACTAATATGAAGAAAAACTTGCTACTAGTGAAAGATATCTAAGATCAGCAAAGAAACTGTGAAAGGTGTGAAAAAGTGTAAATGAGCATCCAGCGCGAAAGCTTCTCGCGCAGGTGTGAAAGATACGCCACGCAAGATAAACGCATACGCAACACATCGCAACGACGCGTCAACGTGAAAGGCTTAAAGCTCTCCCTGACGAAAAAAGTTGGCAGACGACTTTGATCCACGATCCGACATACGGCAACAAATGTATTGGCGGCTGTGAACGGCGAACCGGGTCCAAGACGAACCCCACCTCCCCCCTTCGCGACGGAAAAATCCTATGGGTTCGCCATCCAATTTCATAGAATTTAGCCATAACTTTTTTGTACTCCACGTCGCTTTTTCCAGTGAGGGAGGGGGAAAGAGCAAGCGCCTGAAACAACCGTGGATAACAATAGTTGCGTTTTTGCAGATACCATGGTATGAGATACCACGGTCTAAAACCGTTTTTGCAGTTATCGTGGTATCTGATATTCAGATACCACGGTCCGACCGTGGTAACTGGCCGTGGTATCTGAAATGTCATCTCACTTTCATCAGTTTCTGTCAAATCGGTGAAAAGAAGTTTGGCACTTAGTGATGTAACTGAATATCAGTTTTCTTTTGGGATGACTTCGAAAAGCGCAATTACGGCAATTTTTGTTTTTGCAGAGCAACCGTCTATCAGATACCACGGTAACTGCAAAGACGACTAATTGCAAATCCAGTTACCATGGCAACAGATACCATCGTATCTGCATAAACCCAACTAATGACTTGGGACGTTCGGAATCTCAGAAACGGGAATGGATGGAACGATTAGGGGCCGTAGGGTGAATCAGTACTATACGCACGACAGGTTGTTTAAGTGCCTAATGGAGCAGTGGGTTGCTGTCCTATGCTTGCTGTGCTGACACCGGTACTCCCAATCTATCTACGCTGATACATGGTACGGGTTAGTATTACCTCTTTCGCCTTCGCGTACACTTTCCTTACATAACCTCTTATTAAGGTAGCTGCACATAGTCGATTTTTGCAGCCGGATGCGAATTTACTAATTCGCTCCGAAATTTTGACGCATCCCACGCAGGTTTCCCCGTAGTGATGCGATCGCAAACGTATTTTCGTATGCGGAATCTCACTTGATTTTGTGTGTACGTAGTAGTGGAGTGGAGACAATGAACATTTTAGGCAAAAGTACGGTAACAAAAGGCTGAAAGCTATTTACGGTTGAGACGGTCCACGCATCCGCACTGATGATTGGGTGGTGGTCCGGATGATGGGTGTTGCTGAAAGATTAAGAAGTTAAAGACGGTTCTCCAAGCAATCCTGAATCAGGTACTTAGGCTATAGTTTCCGGAATATTTATTTGTTTTATTATTGCTTGGACTACTCTTTTATTTTTTTATTTTTTTTAAACTATAATTTTTTTTTTTAAATGCCACGTAGGATCTTTTCCGTTCTTCCTGTCCAATATGATTTGGCCAGGTGACTACGTTTCCACTTCCTTCGGTGACGCCAACGGTCCTAACATCTAATATTTTAAATTTTTTTTTTTTTTTTCAATGACCGACCTATATATTTAGCGTCACCTACACTTTCCTCTATCTCTACATTTAATTTTTTTTTTTAATATTCTTTCTTATTCCTCTTTTAACCCTTATTTCTCATTTTACCATTTCAACACATCTTTAAAACCTTGTCTTCGTTTTTCTTAGCCTTACTCTTTTAATAAGTTCAAATCTGTGAGTCGGAGCATATTTAAAGTGAATAAGAAAAACATAAGTCTAACCGATTGACTGAGAAGTGGAGTTTTACATTAAGTGTTCGCCCGTATGTATACATGTAATAGTGACCAATGCATTACGTTGTCATCATATATTCATACTTCGGGATGTTCGCAACTAATCGTATGCCTTCGTTTTACGAACTAAAACGTAAAGCAGTTTTATCGCGAAAAAGCCGCCTTTTGAGGTCCGAGAACAACCTGATCCAGATCCTTACCGCTCCAATTTTTCAACTTTCACTGCCTTTGTGGAAAAAATGGACCGATGAACTTGTGGTTCGTTGATTTTTTGTATGCATATGTGGTTACGTGCGATATTTCGGCTAGTGATAATTTGTGTTTTTCCTATGTGTATATGGCTACGGCTGAAATAAATAAATACAAATAAATAAATAAACTAAAATAAACAAATTGATGTGAAGTCCGAGTTAAATTCTGGATGTACTAGTAGCACAAACGTCCATATCATACGTTATACGAAGACTTTTCGATCTACCAATCTGCGGGGATGACATGAGGATATGACTATCTATAAGCACACGAAAACTGATAGAAAGCTGTCAGAGATGAATGAAGTGGAGGTTAAAACCTACCACGTTTCTCAATCGATCAATCAACCACTGATTCTTCAAAGAACACTTTTAACGGTAAAACAAAATTCCGAATCTAATTTTCTTTTACTTTTCCGAAGTTTCCTCATTTTCATTATCAGCAACCAGAGCTGCCTAGTTTCGATTTTGCTCTCCCACTCTTAACCCACTAATTTTTTTGTGCGAGATTCCTTTACCAGTATCGGCCCAATCAGTGGACCCCGTAACCATCTTCTCCGGTCTGCCTAAACAGGCAGATCTTCTCCGAACGCGTAAGAAGAGAAAAAGTTTGTCTTCTCTGCATAAGTGCTCCACGTTGAATGCGGCTATGTTTAGTTTTACCAAGAACAAATAATCTGATTGAACTCCTCTCTTTAGTCCCATGCAGCGACTATGAAACTGAGCGGACCTAGAGGTATTTACTCTAGCTTTGAGCTGATGTTGATACCCGTTTACTAATCTTCCGTCTTCGCAATTGCTCATCGCAGAAAAAATAGTGCAGGAGACGTAATTCGCGCGTTGACCAGCTCTGGAGCGCATCCATAGAACCAATCTGCTTTGACTTGTACTTTTCCTCACGGCGGGTTTACAGCGATTTAGCTATTTGTAGAGCTAACGAAACGTGATGTGGCGCAAAGCTACTACCCTTCGCTCGTTCGTAGCGGGCAGGGTATGGGGAAATATTCGGCTCCGCATAGTCATGTTACAGAGATAGGGAGACGGAGGTTCTGTCAGATTATTTGTTCTTTTAAATTTTTATTAAAAATATTAAATTATTAAAAATATCAAAAAATTTTATTAGTTCTTTTTTAATTTATTTGTTTACTTTTAATCATTCATAATGCGAAACTAACCTTGGCGAGGTTGTGGGTTTCCTTGTGGTCTCTGTATTGCCTGAGCCAGCGATCTGATATTTTCAGCAGTAGCTTGAAAGCCCGGTGGAAGTGTGACCTGTCTCCTCGTCCCATCTGCTGCCTGTGGGGAAATGCTACCGTTAATTTCCAACATGAAGATAGATTAAAGGCGTATTCTCCCGTTCCGCGAGGACTCCTTTTGAGGAATCCCTGCGTTTTTGTTTATCCCAAGGACTCACTTCCCGTATTGTATCCCCATGGACAGGGAATGCTCTGATTTTCATCACCATCATAAAAAAAGACTCCCTTTCAGATTCGGAGGGGAATCAATTTTTGCTGGTGTTGGTGCAATGTAAAATTATAAGTAAGCAGAATAAACAAAACCAGAAACAACATGAATCCAGACTAATTTCGTCAACTGTAAATTTTTTTTCGAACAAAATCCATTTTAGAAGCATTCCCCGTGTTCTCGTTGTTACCGTATGCGGAGTCCGCGAGGAGTGACTCCCTCTATTCTCACCGTTCCTTTCGATTCCCCAAGGACTCCACCGGGAACGGCGAGAGTACGCCTCAGGTTTTGAAACATCGAAGGAGTTTTGTTCCAAGTTTAGTTGAGCTGTACAACAGCCATTAAAAAAAGTAGCTATTCTTGAACTTTTTAGCTTTAGTCTTCGACCCCTTTAACTAAGTTTTTATTTATTTTATACATTTATTCCAGTGAAATTAAGTTAAACGTAAAGATTACATTCTCCCTTTCTAAATCAACTTCAAGTGATTCTATTAATGTTCTCAATACTCCTTTGGAAATTTGTTTCCCGAAAGAGTCTACAGTGAACATTGTTATAGACAAGTTTTGCTGAGACCGATGGCATATTGTATGCATTATGCTATGTTTATCATTGAAATGACGAATTGGTTGATTGTATATATTTATACTTTAGTGCGATTTCGTTTGACGTAAAGATCAAATTCTGTGAAAGATAATTTTTATGAATAAAACTCTACTCTACTCAATTATTGTAAAATCTCCGGAGGGTAAATGACGGACCAGCAACGGCAGTCCCTAGGTCTTTCCCTACCTTGTCCCATAAGCGAGACGGGCGCCGGATAGGAGGTACAGCTCGCCATGTGTGAACAACGAATCACTGAAGGGGCAAAATGACTCAAAAAGCTCACAGGTGGGGGGGGGGGGGCTCTTCGTAGAAAGTGGGGAATCCCTTACACTCCTTCAGACCAGACTGACTGGGAATCGTATATAAAAGTGACTAATTTTTGTGTCATTTTTTTCTTTGAGTGTAATAAAAAGAGGCTAAAAGTTAAAGCCGCCTGACGATTCCAGCGTTATCATTAGGCCAGGAAGTTTTAAGGTCAACGCGGGCATACCAAATTGATCAACAGGCTGCTAAAGCGTTTTCTCACCATCTCCTCAGTACATTTAGATAAACATGAGTAAAATATCCAGAGGCGAAAACCTATTCAGAGTAACTGCAGTGAGAATTTTTTTTTTCTTATTTTTATTTTCGCAGAATGTTTATTTGTTTGATATTTAGCGGAAACATCCATTGCAAGTTAAGGAAATGACATACATTTGTCCATTTAACTTCAATATAACCTGCCATAGATATTACCGAAAATAGAAAATAGCAACGGAATCGCGAACAGTGCAGTAATGGCTAATTGAGTGCAGTTAGGATTTACAACTTCAGACGAATTTGAGTGACAAACGCTAGTACAGCCACAAACACGTTACTTCACGTGTGGCTAATGGGCGTGGAGAAGTAAGAGCTTGGCCACACTGGGCTCAAAATGTCTATTCGACAAACAACTGAAAATCCCTAAGGGATATGAGATTTGATGGGCTTTGTGGCAGCTTGGGCATAATGAGCAGACTACAATTAAGGGTCAATTAGGGTTCCTCCAACATAATTATACACGCTGTTTTGCTGTAATTGATATCTTGAATTTAAAACGACAACATCCAGAATTTAGTTGTGTCTTGTTCTTTTTTCTAGTTTTGCAAGCCAAAAGGCCAGGAAATGAGCCAAGTGTGACCAAGCTCTAAGGTAGACGAGCAACAAGTTGAACGTCGTCTCACCTGGACAACAATGGTTGTACCGCGGACCGGGCGTAGTACCGACGAGGCAGTGGGCGCAGTTAGTTGAGGCACAATCTGGGTTGGTCGCTAGAAATAGAACGCCATTAAATATTACATTGAGCGTGTTCCACCCTACTTACCATAGTTACTACGCATGACGTCACAAACGCTGGTGTCAAGGCTCGGACGCATTTTTTTTATTTTCAGCAAAATATCGTGCCACAGGCTGATCCTGCCAATGACGTCAGAGATCCCTAGTTACGTTGCATACTACGCTCCCAAGCATGGTAAGCAAACAGTAACTAATAGTTACTATTGTTAGAAAGGTGGAACAAGCTCATTATGAACTTTTTGGTTGTTTTGTTGCAGCCAGGGAAGTCAACCTCCTTTCACCTTTATTCCTTTCCCAATTAGTTTGTTCTAGTGATAATAAGATAACTATTTATTTGTGACCCATCAAGAGAAAAAATTAATATACGGAAAGACATAAGATCATACAAAAAACAACACGAAACTAACTAATAATGAACCCAAAAATTAAGAGAAAGACCAACAACAGCGACAACAGAACCAGAACTAGAAAAGAAAACCCTTCCAAGGGTGGTTCGAAGGACTTTCTGACATCTTAGAAAAAAGTTTATCCGCTTGGTAAGTCTAATTTTATCATATTTTCGAGATCTCCTGATTTTTATCCATGGTTTCGTGAAATCGTGACACAATGTGGAACTTTAAAGCGTGTTCCTTACACAAAGTACCTCGGGATTTATCTTCATGAGACTTTGTCTTTTAAGCCCCATGTTAAGTGTCTAAGTAAAACTCTGTCACGTAATCTTGGTATAATGAGAAAACTTTCCCAGCTCCCATATTACGTCTTCTGTATTTTTCCCTGATCCACCCTTACATTTTATACTGTTGTAGCGTTTGGCTCGGGACATTCTCTTATATTATTCGGCCAATACAGGTTATACAGAACAACGCTATTAGATTGCTCACGGGACTCCAACCCTGTGAACCAGCACGTGATGTTTACGAGCGGTTAAAAATATTACCAGCTTCTGGATTAAGGAAACTGTATACGGTTCTGTTCATTTTTAAGTTAAAAAGTAGACAACATCTTTCATGTTTTGAGGGTTTAGTTGTTTTAAGGTCATCGATCCATGACCACGATACCCGAAATTCTGAACAGATAACTATTCCCTTGGCTTTTACAACACGGTCTACGCTTTCTCTGCTTCATAGGGGTTTTAGAAGTTGGAACCAATTAGCGCAAGATTTAAAAAACATTCGTTTAAGCGTCAAATTAAACAAAACCTGTTTAGTAAGTATGAATTTTGAGAAATAGTATTAGTTCTCATTATGTCGAGGTCGTTATTCATTGATTGTTGTGGGTGTTTTGAGGATGATCATTATCTCTATCCGTTATATATTTTTTGTGATTTGGTTTGTAGTCTCGATTAGGACAATTGAAGTTGACTCTTTGTTCAGTAGTTGTTCTGCATTAATGCAGTTTTTATTTTTTTGCCACCCCTAGGGGGTTAAACGGAAGTGCTTTATTTATTTATTCATAAATTTCTCTCTCTCTCATCAAGCTCATGTTTTAAGGTTTTTAATCCTTTACAAGTTAGTCTCTGGGTTAAGAGTTTATTTTTATTCGAATAAACCCATTTATTCAGTCACTTGCAGTTGACACATACAAAGAACGATCACAAATTCGCTCTGACAATTTACGAAAAACGTTCCGGGATCTTTTCTGGTGCAGAATTATCTAGAAATTGACTAGTAGAATTGTCAGGATATGGCAAAGAATGACTGCCAGTGATCATCTCATACCGACGCACGAATGATGGGAGGAAAGCAGGGAATAAATGACTCATCTGGGGGAAGACTTTCCATTTCTCGAAGTTGATTGCCGAACTTTTGTCTTCTACAGTTATGGTGTATCCGTCAACTTTAAATTTAACAATATCTGATTTTTAAGAAAAAATATTTTTGTGACTTTGGCCAAGCCTCATGGGCGAGGGGAATTGGAGACACCTCTCTGCTCAGTGCTGTATTTTTTTTTTTACTTGCATTGAAGATTAAAAGAACTTGAGCTTGAACTTGAAAAGACACCTCGCACTACATCGTGTTTCTGCTCGGATATTCTGAGACATTTGACCACTTTACAGCCAAGCTACGCTTACAGAAGATTACGCACGGCTTCGGCTGTTTTTAGCCTCTTTCCATGTCCCTTGCCTTGGACGACAATCTTGGGAAAAACCAGCACAAACGGTCTCCGGACGAATAAGCTCCTCGGAAATAATGGTTGGGCGCATGATACGTCACGTAAAGATATAAAGCATGATAATCAGTGTGTTGCTAATAGAGGTTATGCGATACACTTAAGAGATGAAGAATCTCCGGAACGAGAATACATGGAAATGCTACCGAAGTAGGAAGAATTACTTTTGTAAGTACGACATGTCCTTTAAAGGACCCCTCGCAATATTTACTCTTCAACTTACAGTATTTTAAAATATTTGAATTGAAAAACTATGCTGTGCTTTCAACAAATAACCCATGGTTCTGGCTGTTTCAAGCCTTTCCCAGAACCCGTTGACTTGTAGCGAAAACAAGGAAAGAACTTACATAACCGTTTTTTTCCGATGGAAAAACTTCTGGCAGACAATTGTCGACAGCGTGATACACGTCGAAGGTAGCAAAACACGGCAAATGAGAAAAACAGCGTGGTTTTGTTAGAGGGGTTAGACTGTACCGTACGAAATTGGTGTCTCCTGGTTTAGAAACATGTGGAGTGATTATGGAAATAGGTTGCGTGTGTATTACAAGTAAGACAGGTCCTTTAAGGTTTAATGCCAAGTTTTAGACTAAAATATTTCCCAATCTCACACTGGAGGGAAATAGCTACAGTGGTGACGGGTTGCTGCTTACACAGACACTGAAATGCTAATGCTCCTCGCCTTAGAAAGAGAATAGTGGGCATCTCTTTAGGTAGCTAAAAAAAAAACCGTTCCCGAGCAATCAAACAATCTGGAGCAATGTTTTATTCTGTCAGTTCCATGGACCCGACAAGGAAAACGATTCATTATCAGACTAATAGGGATTGCAGTTGCCAGGAAACAGCAAGAAACATAAGGAAGAAAACAGGTCAGTTAGAGACGTGTTCACGACTACTAATCCATCCACAAGATAAGAGTCCTTTGCGGGACAAAAAACGCTCTATCATGTGTCAAGATTGAAATCTGGTGGCCATGCCATACAAGGCACCTATGAGAACGATCATAGAGTAGAGATCCCGCTATTTTAGACCCTATTTAGACAAGCATATCGACGGCTTAGAACAAGAACAGCGAAGGTTTTTACCCAGCTCTTGCCCTGCACTTGGCCGTTTACCTTATCGACAATTTATTCAAACAATGTTTACAAAGGATACGTCAGCTATGATTCTTCATCAGCGATATTTCGACCCTTCTTGGCAAGGGTCCTGGTCAGGCTGTCAATCCTCTGGTTCAACTTCGGGGAAGGAAACAAACCTGTAATCAAACTCAGGTTTATCGGTTTGTTTCAGGATTACAGGTTTGTTCCTTCCCCGAAGTTGAACCAGAGGATTGACAGCCTGACGAGGACCCTTGCCAAGAAGGGCCGAAATATCGCTGATGAAGAATCATAGCTGACGTATCCGTTGTAAACATTGTTTGAATAAATGTTTCAAAGTCAGCTTGGGCTCAAAGAATACTTATCGACAACCCTTCGAAACCCTTTATTCACTTTCACGAAGAGTAGAAAACGTGGAGAGGTCCAACAGTTCCTAAGCGGTCGTTGGTACGGCAAGGTAGATGTGGAAACTTATTTAAAGGACTCCTCTTGCTTATTCTGCCTTCTATAATATCCTTGGCTCTAATATGGGATTATAAGCTTCTGAAGTCTCCGCCTTTCGCCATTGTTTCTTTTTGTTGACATTTTAGCTTTTTTCGGCTTAGCTGAGTTTGGCCCGTCATGCAACACAAACTTCGTCGAAACCTTCAAGGTCTGTCGACAACTTCTTCACACATAAGGAAACAATTAGCTTCATAATACTGTTTTTTATTTTGAAGGACATGGAGCGTGTTCCATCCTACTTACCGTAGTTACTACACATGACGTCACGAATTCTGGCTTTTCGCCGTCAAGGCTGGAACGATTTTTCTATTTTCCAGCAGGATCTCACGCCAGGGGCGAACCCGACCAATCGCGTTACAGAGATGCGTAGTTACTACGCTTACTACGGTCCCGAGCATGGTAAGCAAATAGTAACTATTAGTTACTATTCCGACAAGGTTGGAACGGTCAGCGTAGTAACTTTTCATGAGGATGGAACGGAAATAGTAACTATTGTTAGAAGGGTGGAACACGCTCATGGTTTTCATTATAGTGGTATTTGAAGATAATTTACTTTAATAAGATATTTATAGTCGATAGAAGCTTCAGTTATTTATTACAGGTTTGTTTCCTTCCCCGCGAAGTTGAACCAGAGGATTGACAGCCTGACCAGGACCCTTGCCAAGAAGGGCCGAAATATCGCAGACGAAGAATCGTAGCTGACGTATCCGTTGTAAACATTGTTTGAATAAATGACATAGTAGACTGTCAGGTGTACCTTCTGTTTTTTATTTCTTCTATTTTGCTCGGTTTTTATCACTTTTTGGGATCCCAAAACGTAAGTGGAGGGATACCTATGACATCGCAAAAGTTGTCCGTCTGTCTGTCCGTCTGTCCGCACGATAACTCTCGAAGGGATTGAGATATTTTGATGAAATTTGGTGGGAAGATCCTTTTGGTCAAAGTACAGGTCAAGTTTGAAGACATCTGTAGCCCCATATTTGAGGGTGGGGGAGTGGTTTCAAATTAAGTTGCAAAAAAAATACTTTTTGAAAGCCAATGAGATAGTTGATTTGGGGGTATGGAGACATGTTGAATTCGAATATGAAATTTATTTCTCACCAGACAAATAGTTCACCCGGAATCCGGCGAAAACCGGAAAGTTTGTGAAAAGTAAAAGTTTAATATCAATCAGAAGTCCGAATATGAAATTTGTTTTGTTTTCTCGCCGGACAATTAGTTCGGCCGGAATCCGGCCAAAACCGGAGAATTTGTTAAAATTAAAAGTTTTATTTAAATTTGATAAGATGTTCGATATGCAGATAAGAAGACATGCTGAATTCGCATACGACAATAATTTTTTCACCGGATATATAAATCGCTCGGAATCCAGCTGAAACCGGAAAACTTGTCAAAAGTAAAAGTTTAATTGGAAGTTGATTAGAGGTTGGATGTAGAGGTAATTAAATGCTGAATACGTTTTTGAGCTTTAGTTTTTTGCCAGACAAGTGGTATGTCCGGAATCCGGCCGAAACCGGAAGTTGGGTAGAAGTAAGGAAGGAAGGAGATACGACGTAGGCTATAGGGTAAACCGTATGCTGAATCCGTAACTGAATATTTCACAGCGCAAAACGGATATCTGAATATATCTGAACTTGCTGAAATTCAGCTGGCATATCCGGTTTGCACTGTCAAATACGAACTTGGTCTTCTTCGATTATTACCATTGGCCTTAACCTGTTTGTAAATATTAAAAGTAAAAATGTTTCAGAAGTCTGCTGAAGACCGAATATCTACAAGACCGAATTGTCGGGAGCAAATATTAAATTTTGAGATCCCATCGAAACCTTTGGTCTTGTTATCCACGACACGTTCATTTTCAAATATTTTGGCTCCAGCCGCCGCGTCGGAGAGCAGGAAGGCTGGATACAGTCGACAAGTGCTAACAAGAAAATCACTAATTTCATTAATGGCATTTTCGAAAACCTTTTTTTGAGATATATCGTGAAAAGATTATTTCTAGTAAGAGTTGTGCTTTAAGCTTGTATAAGGCAATTTTAGTGGTAAAAAATGGGGGGGGATGATATGGATGAATATGGATGAGCAATATCCTTTCCTAGGCGAAAGTTTACTAAACCCTCCGGCTAGGTCAAAGGAGCTCGCGGCAATAATCACACAAGCCTATCGCATTCAAGGAGGCGATCTCGTCGAGTGTTTTTGAGATCTGTTACCGTAACTATAACAATGTCACAGCTGACACTCTTCTGAGCTTTAGCAAAAATAAAAAAATGGACTGCGCTGAGACGAATAAAGCTGTGTGGTTGGCACTTCTCATAAGATATTAGCTGATGGTCTTTCCAAAACATACTGATGAGCTGACAGAGCCCCCTTCCACGAACAGTCACAATGACGAATTCCTTAAAGGACCTGTCTTACCTTTAATTCCGATGCAAGCTATTGTTCAAGAATCAATGGCAAATTGAAATCTTGGTAGTAAAAGTAAACTGTTATTTGTATGTTGTTGTTTTTGGGATCCCAAAACGTAAGAGGAGGGATACCTATGACATCGCAAAAGTTGTCAGTCTGTCTGCCCGTCCGTCCGTCTGTGAGCATGACAACTGTCGAAGGGAAAGAGATATTTTTATGAAACTTGGTGAGAGGGTTCTTTGGGTCAAGGGTAAGGTCCAGTTCATAGATGGGCGAACAAAATTATGAAGTAAAAAGACATGAAAAGTATGATGAAAACCATCTTCTCGCCAGACAAGTAGTTCCGGACATAATAAACCGGAAAATTTGTTTAAAACAAAAGTTTTATTTGAAGTTGATCAGATGCTCAATTTAGGGATAAGAAGACATGCTGGACACTTATGCGAAAATCATATTCTACCCAGACAATTAGTTGGCCCGGAATCGAAGAAAACCGGGAATTCTGTTAAAAGCATAAGTTTTATTTTAAGTTGATTAGATGACAGATTTAGGGGTAAGAAGAGACGCTGAACCCGTCTATGACAATCGTTTTTTACCCCGAGATGTAGTGCGTCTGGAATCTAGCTGAAAACGGAGAATTTGTTTTAAGTTAAAGTTTAATTTGAAGTTGATTAGATGTTCTCTATAAGGAGATACGCTGAATTCGTTCTGACTTTATTTTTTTGCTGGACAAGTAGTTTGCTCGGAATTCGGCCGAAACCGGAAATTTGTAAGAAGTAAATATTCTTTGAGCCCAAGTTGACTTTGAAACATATATTCAAACAATGTTTACAATGGATATAAGTCAGCTACGATTCTTCATCAGCGATATTTCTGACGAGGACCCTTGCCAAGAAGGGCCAAAATATCGCTGATGAAGAATCGTAGCTGACGTATACCCGTTGTAAACATTGTTTGTAAGAAGTAAAGCAGGAAGTAGCGATCAGTATCGTCAAAATAGGTATAGCTTGGATGGTTGTCTCAGAAGACTAGCTATTTGCTAAATTAATCTTTTTCCTAATTTTAAAATTAGGGTTAACATTCTAAAGTGTTTAAGGATTCTGGCGAAGACTGGATCTGGCGAAGACAAGACCCAATTGTCTGGATCAAATATAAGATTTTTGGGATCCCATCGAAACCTTTGGTCTTGTTTTTTTTTTTAACGACTTTTGGTTACGTTCAATTTAAGGTACCGGCAATCGGTTACGCTCGCTTACGCATTTTTTTTTTCTGTGGGTTCCCGTCTAGTGGTGAGTCATGGAATTATTTATATTTATTTACATATTTAGTTAAATGTCAAATAGGTTTGTTTTGTTATTGTACCGGGTTTTGTCAATCGACTTTCTGTCTCCGGTTTGACCCTTTACATACTGTTATTCGTACAGCAATGTTTAAACTGAACCTTGAACCTTCCGTAATTGCATTCATTCATTTTTAAACCCGGAAACCCGAATGTAATCTGTTAGATCCTAAACCCACTAAAGACACTTCACTATTCTTTGCACTTGGCACGATGCACTATTTTCCATGCGCATTACGCTCCAGACGAGCGTTCGCGTTTCATACAATCCATGTGTAAAACCGGTTATCTGAATTTGCCGAGGTTAGAAGTCAGTGGGCCTGGGACAAGGGTTAAAACAGTCAAAGCCATGGATAATTTGTGAAAAGCAGAGTCTAGTTTTACAGTATTCAAATAGTTTTGAATACTGGAACTTAAACAGTAAACAGTGCGAGATGTGCTATAAAGTTACAATATAATATACAAACAACTTTGTTTTTATTGTTGTTTTCTCACTACGGCGAAAGAATGTGAAACGGACAGCGTTTCAGATAAACTTTAATTGCTGCAATGAACTAGTGTTCATCACATAATCATCATTTTATTTATAACCCGTCACTAAACAAAACTGGGCGAGGGCCATGCAGAAAAGACGGAGTAAAAACAAGAAAAAACGAAAAAGAAACAACGGAAAGGAAAAACATACTTCGATAACTACGAACTCGAAACAAACAGAAATGACCAAAGATGGAATGACTCCGGACATTCAGTAGAAAAATCACCAATACCCTTCTCAATAACGCCCGCTGGGTTTACCAATCGAACTTACTCTGCAGAAAAGAATTACTTGTCCACGCTGGCAGTCCCATCAAATACTTTGTACATTTAAAATAAAGGCGGTGAACTTGCTTCCTCTTACCACAATTAAAAAAGATCAAACAGGAGCCAGAGCGAGTAGGTGAGGAACTGTTAGGCTATTATATAACTGAGATCGGTGTGTTCTACTCAGATACGAAACATTTAATATTATCAATAATATTATTTAATATTATCAACGCTTAATATTATCACTGCCATAATGCAGCAATAGCAGTGAAACTCTTAGAAGCTTCTGTCTGAACTCCGCACGTAATCGTGTTCTTTGAATGAATGAATTTATTACACGTAGCCTAGTAGTTAGGCAATTTGAACAGTATATACACAAAGAAAGGTAAATAAACGGTTAAAGTTTAACCAAAAAGGGCTGGGATAGGACAATCTAGTTTTCTGGTTCCACTTATTCACTAAAATTGGCTTTAAGACCCGCTGAAAATGCGTTACTTCGTTCTTCCGCTATTCACGAATTATCGATTTTAAAATAGTGGAATCTCCGTGTGATTTGTGGTACCTCTATGTGCTTGTATTTCTGTTGTTGTGTTGAGATTAAAATTTCCCGCAACTGGAGTGGATAATGGAAAATAAAAAATCCGTTTGCAGAATCCAAATAATTCAGTGTATCCAATTAAATGACACAAAAGTAAGTTGGCTCTTACGCAAGATAGATAGATAAACGCAAAACAATAAATACACAACGAAACACGAAAAGAACGATACATTTACTGAATTAGCTGGTACTCTGAAAACGGTTATTTAAAAAAAAACTCTACAATTGACTTTCTCGGCGGAAACGCGGTAACAACGATGCTCCGTCGAATTTCGGAGGGAGCCAGAGGGGAACTAGTGCAGAGTTGCCACGTGCGGTGATTTAACACCAAATTTGGCGATTTTTTTTCTGTTTGTATAACCACATTATTCAATTTCAATAACTTTCACATAAGAAATGCCATAAAAAACACCAAATTTCACAAAAAAAATCTTTTTTCGAAAGTTTCCGCCTGACTTTGCCGGGATTTTTTTTCTTTTGTTGATTCGTATGGAGAAGGGTGGCTTATTTTTGTCCAGTGCTGACGGTTTGCCGGAATTGCAACCGAAATATCCGAACTTATATATATCCCTCGCACATCATCCCAGAGGGATAATTAGCTGATCAAGAAAAAAAAATAAAAAAAAATCACGGTTTTCTATTTCTAACCCAGAGCATGCGTTAAACACGAATCAGTAGCGCACAAACTCGTAAGTAAGCTGCGCCGGAATAACAAAAAAAAACGAGTATCAATAATGTAGTACCCAGAATGTTGTGGCATATCTATAATACGAAAACGATCTTAGGGTATTGGGCTGGTAGTGGGTGCTTCCAGATTTTGAGGGAAAGGCAAAGCCTTGCATAGTAACAAATGAGAATGCCCTGTTTCAGTATCCCTGCTCGGGAGCACGGTGCATAAAATAGGCCGGCTAATCCGAGACTTGTATGTACTCATATTATAGAGCAAGAAAAGATTTCTCTGAAAGGGAGGGGACGGGGAAGTGCGTGCTTGTCAGTAGTTCCTTTGTGGCCGGAGCGGACTTCGTAAACACTTAAACGCGCACAAATATAAGCGTTGTAGGCTCTTCGTTGTTGGTGTAATGTTTATGTAATTTTCGTTGGTTGTGTTTTGTTGTTTGGGGATCATGCAAGCAGGCCCGTATCCAGGAATTATTTTCGGGGGGGGGGGGGGGGGTTGCCTGCGGGTTGGACAAAAAAGTACAAAAAAGACATTGATCAGAGGGAAAAGCCTATCAAAATGACTATTTTTGTATGTTTCGGGGGGGGGGGGGGGTCAAACCCCTAACACCCCCCCCCCCCCTCGATACGGCCTTGCACGCAAGGTAATGTTTTTGATTTTTGTATCGGTACATGGTCTCATTCTCCATATTCTCTCTTCTCTTCTTTTTTTTGCTTATAAGTAAGCACAGCCTCCCAAGTCCCGCTTTTGTTGTGGTAACGGAATGTTTATTTTCAATAAAACTGTTTTACTACTACTACTACTCTGAGTGAATTAATATATTTTCCTCTATGGCCTGTACGGATACCGTCGTCTGTGAGTATGCAAGCAACTTTCGGATCCCCACAGTGGCATTTTCTTAGTGTTTGACAATGCAAAACGGATACGTCAGCTACATTTTATTAGAGCTAAATTTCATATATAGCTACAGTTGCCGAGCATGAAGAAGACCCTTGCCAAGAAGGGCCGAAATATAGCTCTAATAAAATGTAGCTGACATATCCGTTTAGCATTGTCAAATATGATTCGCAGTCAGCTTAGGCTGAAGGAATATCTATTTTCTTAGTTGTATCTATTTGTATCCGATCCGTTTGTAGGGTATCTGATCCGTTTGTACTTGTGTAGTAGTGGCGTAAATGAAGTAAATGAGGTCAAGTTCCGGATATCTTCCAGAATCAAAATAAATTAAAAATATAATAAATAAAATAAAAATAAGATAGGTAAATTCTTAAAAAGGGCGTTGCCTAGTTAAAACATAAGTGATGTAATAAATGTTATAAAGTGTAGTTTATTTTTGTTTAATTATTTTTGTATGGTGATTGAACCCTATTCTATACTACATACGAGTGAGTGTACTTACCGCAGCAGCCAAGGGCATCCGAGGCGGCGAAGGTCGAATTATAGACTGTGAAACTGTCTTCGTAGCAAAACTAAGTCGAGGTGAACTTGCTTGAATTACATCTACCGCCGGAGCTGGCCTCTGCATCGGGTGTCGGAGTCGAGCCATACCTACAAAACATGTTAAAGTAAAATTCTTTTTCTACTAAATTTGTCTCAGAAATATTCTCAACCAGAAGGGAATGTCACTGATTGCAATCATTTTTCCGACTATCTGAAATACGGCGTAGGAAACCAGTTAGTAGTGGCGTTTTTGATCGCTGATGAAATTTCACCAGTAGACGAAGCGAGTTTGCCGATTCTTGCTTATATACTGTTTTCGATAGCCGATAGCCTTTGGCGTTCGCCGTTGTTTTTGGGTGCGCAAAAAAGGGATTTTGTTTTGCTGGCAGTGTACTTTTGTTATAAGATAAACTACACATTGGATATGCCTACTCACACTGGACTTCAAAGAGGCTGTTCACATAACGCAGAACATAAACAACATAATCCTCATTTCCCTCCAGTTTTGAAAGAAACGCCAAACCGTCGAGCGAAATCCCAACGTCTACGGCAAACGGCGAGTCCTTGGCCGATTGGGGATGGACAGGAATTCAGGCGATCGACGTTAGCCGATCAGAGCCTCGTTTTTGTTGCAATAGCGCTGCTGCAGCCCTTATGCCCCAATATGCGTTTTTGGAATCACTTTCTTCTTGGTTGAAGCGGCAGCGCTGCAGCATCTTGCAGGGAAGCACGGACTTGGTCGGTGAGCAAGTCCGTGATTCTCGAGAAGCGCTGCCGTCTTCCTCGGAAGCGCTGCAGTGCAAAAACGGATGTAGAAAGAATCAGTCCGCAGAAGACTGTCACCTGCGGCCAACAAACCCTGTATGGGATATAATTCAAGTTGAAATTAGAAACTCGAGTCATCTGGCATCCTTCAAGGCTACAGCGAAGAGATTTTTCCTTGCAAAAGAATAGTAATTGATGCGTGAGTGTTTTTTGTGAGCGGAGTGTTTGTTGTATATGTGTGAACCGTGTATGAATGGCATTTAGAATAATGTAAAAATAGTGTTACCACATTTTGTAGAATAGAGAAGACTGCCACCTGCGGCCAACAAACCCTCTGGGGCTTTCTTAGCAGGTGCTGTAAAATGTTTTGTACACATGTGTAAAATTAAATTTAATCTAATCTAATCTAATCGGACGAGAAGTGGACCTGCAGCATGCAACAAAAACGAGGCTCAGAAGAAAGAACAAATTAAGATATACAGCTACGGCAATCGGCTTCCGGCGAACGTCAAAAACGACAACAATTCAGACGGCTACGCCATCGCCGAACTAATCGGCGATCAAAAACGCCACTAGTATGAGTTGGAATATGCATTCGGCGCGACCGGAAGCTCGACACTATAGTCGCGAAACGCAAATACTCTAAACTACTATACTCCGTCTGTACCTAAACGGTTTAGAGATAAAATTTAATAAATTAATTAAAATATTCTTTGAGCCCAAGCTGACTTTGAAACATTTATTCAAACAATGTTTTCAACGGATACGTCAGCTACGATTCTTCATCAGCGATATTTTGGCCCTTCTCGGCAAGGGTCCTCGTCAGGCTGTCAATCCTCTGGTTCAACTTCGGGGAAGGAAACAAACCTGTAATCTCATTGTCTCTGCATCTTACTAAAAACTTCAGTTGGTTTATCACTTGTCCTTTCCTTCCAGCCAAGTTGGATAATTGTCTGCATGTCCGCAAGCTGACTTTGAAACATTTATTCAAACAATGTTTTCAACGGATACGTCTGCTACGATTCTTGAGTACAGGTTTGTTTCCTTCCCCGAAGTTGAACCAGAGGATTGACAGCCTGACGAGGACCCTTGCCAAGAAGGGCCGAAATATCGCTGATGAAGAATCGTAGCTGACGTATCCGTTGAAAACATTGTTTGAATAAATATAAATTAATTTGAAAATGGTGCAAGCTGCATCGCAAATATTTTATTTTTCGGCACGAAGAGGCAACAGAATTTCGGACTCAACACATGCACTGAGAGTCCTGTAACCCCTTGATTCACAGATAACGTATCTATTATGCTGTATGCAGACATCAAACACAAAAGGTGAACATTCCAAAATGAGATAAATCGTTTCGATATAAACACTTGAATAAGGAGTGGCACCGTTCTGTAGCAAAAATACAGGAACGAACGCAACATACAGCTTCTATGAATCGGAGTAAAACAATATACTTTAAGGAAGTTAATCGGGACCATTCTCGATTGTCTCGATGTCCAGATCACCAAATTTCAAGACGCCAGTTCAAACCAGGAACGGTACGACCATACAGAGCAAAATAAGATTAGGGAATAGCGCCAAAACTTGACAAGATTGCACAAACTCTAGTATTAGCGATACTAGCACCACTAGCGATAGAGAACGTCCAGCAGAAACTCATTCAGTCGTTCACCAGTGTTGTACGCTGGGGTTTAGTTTAGGTTAAGTAGATTCAACTTTCACTTTTTAGTTTCACGGGGGTCTAGTTATTCTGGGAATATCCGGTGGGTTTGGCTTGGGTTTGTTTGGGAAGTGATTTTAACTAGTTTCAGGACAGTTGGTGTGAAGTTGTAGCGAAGAAAGATAAGAGGAAAAATATATAAGTTGAGTATATATAAGTGTTTCTATTTTAGTCTAGTAATGTAAATAAATAGTGTAGGAGCTGAATTCTCGATTCCGTCCACGCGTAGGATTTGGTACCTGAAAGGTATAGTTCGTACGTACAATTATGTTTTGCAACAATGGTCGCAGCGGTGCGATGGCTCCGATAGCTTCATACTCTAAACATGTCAAAAAAATTATACAGCCTCCATTGTTTCCACGCAGTGTGCAGTCCACATTTTTACTCAAAGTTTCTAAACCCGCAAGTTTATCTCGCTTTAATGCCGCAAGCGTAGTGGGCGGCGCTATGAATATGGCCTGTTTGCAAAGCATGGAAAGCATAGATCTTGGCACTACTTTCTAGTGTTATTATTCTCTGCGACCATGGGATCGTATCGTGGCACAACAATTAAAGGGAAAGAAAAATATCTGGTAGTGTTAATTCCTCAACAAACTGCTTGGGATTTCTTTAAAATTTCGGCTTAAAACGTACTACATTTTCCAGAAGAAAAGGTGCCCCCCCCCCCCCCAGATTCGATGAAGGAGGCACAGAGAGTGAGAGAGAGAGCGGTTTATTATACAACTTTCATAGCTCTTGGCTAATTTGCAGTTGCAAAACATTACATACAATTATTAGGCACTGTTAAACATAGACGTAAAAAAAAGGCACAAATGAATTAGAATAACGGTTTGTCCGCGCACGTATAGGGGTCAGTTTGAGTTTCTGTCTGGTTCTGCTGTTTGGGTTAAAGGGTTACTAAGGGGACTAAAGGGTTAAATTTGTGAGTAAAGTTGACTGGTGCTGAAATTTTGCCGAAAAAAGCTACAGTCGTGTTCACGATAGTCGTGCATAGACTATCGACTGAAGATTGTCCACCACCCTCCCTCCATGGTCCGCAACATCAATTACCTCGTCTTTAGCCTTTGCGGCATGTCTTCAAACAACTTGCAGACCCGATGGAGCTGGGGGAGGCGCTGACTCCCTAACTAAGGTATTCGTCAAGGAGGGGTACACATGCCTCACTTTAGTACGGGCAGTCAACCACAAACCCCTGACCGGATATCCTATGCCAAACACTGGATATGTCTAGCGTTTGTCATACCCTATGCCTAACGCTGGATACACTATTCCAGGTGCTGGATACTGTAACCCAGTAAAATATTGATGATTTGAGGGAAGCTAAAAATCAACCAAACAGAATTCCTTTGTATTGGCCACGGTTAGGTTACCAACAGGTATCCAGCGCTAGGCATAGGCTATGCCAAATGCTAGATATATACATAGAAATATTTTAAGGTAATTACTGAAAAGTGATTATACAGTTTTAGCCGTGTTAAGAATTGTCTGACGATCCGACGCAAGCGAATAATTATATGAGCTATTCAGGAAATAAACGTTGTTATTATTATTATAGATATACCCAGCGTTTTGCGTAAAGGCAGAAATCACAGATTTGTGGTAGACTGAGTACGGGGTCGTAAAACCCGAGTAAGTCGAAACCAACTGAAGGATCCAGAGGAAGGAGACAGAACCTATCTTTAACCGGCGCCGACGATTAGAGGAAGACGTACACTTGAACGAAGCCATCACAGTTTCTCCTAAGGCGTCCAAGTCACTCCACGCGGACTCCGCGTACAGAAACAGCGAGAACACAGGGAATGCTTCCAAAATGGATTTTGTTTGAAAATAAAATATGCAGTTGACGAAATTAGTCTGAATCCACTTCATTTTAGGTTTTGCTTATTCTGACTGTTTTTATTTAATTTTACATTGCACGAACACCAGCAAAAATTGATTCCCCTCCGAATCTGAAAGGGAGTCCTTTTTGATGATAATCGGAGCATCCCCGCCCGTGGGGACTCGCGAGAATAAAGGGAGTCAGTCCCTGGGACAAACAAAAACGCGGGGACTCCTCAAGTGGAGTCCTCGGGGAACGGCGAGAATACGTGTCTAGCTCAGATTTGCCGCACCCTGCCGCGTCCATTGGGTTGGCCAGAAAAAATAACATACCCGACATGGACGAAGAAACGCTTGGCATTGGAGAGCTTTGGTTCTTCGTCGGAGGGACCACCCGAGGAGCAGAAACAAGTTGAACCTCCATCGGCCGTGCAGTCCTGGCAGGAGACGGCGCCGGTGATAAAACAGAGCTGACTGGCATGACCTTGCCACTAACTTGAGCCGGATTGACCAGTTGCATTGGACCTACAGATATAAATGACATTCGAACTGACAAATAACTATTTCGTTCTGGTGTCAATTATGTTCTGCGAAAGAAGGAGATAAAAAAGATGAGATCATGTTATTGTAAATATGCAAAGCACCTGCTCCACTTGTCGAAATTATGCCATAACCATACTTTGACGGAGAAGTTCAAATTCAAGATGCAAGTGCTACCCTTTTGAATGTTTCTTCGTCGCTATAAAAAATCATTGACAACAGAACCCAACCAGCACATGACCTTCTACACTGCTTCCTGGCCGACGATTGAAATTAAGTGTCTTTTTGTGTGTGTTTATGTGTTTTATTTATTTTCTTCATTTACTCCGCTTTCTGAAAACGGCGGGTTATAAATAAATTACTTACTTACTTATTACTGAGCGAATTTCGTAAAAATCGAGGAGCTATTTTATTTGGATTATCACCCGGGATCTCAGGGGCATTCTACTTCATTGATCATCTTCCTCAACCTCAGTATGTTTCATTTAGACCCAACAGATTACTTTTTTGAGATTGTGGAAGAGCTGACATCGTTGCATCTATCAGTGAGGCACAAGAGCAAAGTGTTAATGCAGCGGTTACAAGTACAGGCAAACTTGACCAGAATCCAAACTTGGTGACAAGATTATGTTTACACGCAAAGGGAAAAAAATAAATTCTTCAAACCAGAAAATCTGACAAAAACAAATTCACTAGCCAATACAAAAATGTTCTGAGACGATTTATGGCATCAGTACTGATGGCTGCGGCTCTCAAAAGCTAGCTAGACTTTTTTTTTAGTATTTTTTCCAGCGCCGCCGACGAGATTCCTTTCAAGTAGACCCTTCTTCTTTCATCATGAAAGGACTCTCGTCCCGCTAGACTTTTTTTCTAGTCGTCTACAAGAACGGCATCCTTTCGGGTCGACCGGAATTCCTTTTTACTCGACGGGATTTCTTGTCCGTGTGAACGTTACATAAGGAAGGAATGGAACCTCGCGAACGTGAAAACAACTTGAGGATGATCAACTTGAAAGATTACTACACGGAGCAGAGCAAGATCAGTTCATTTGTGAAGGGAATTGAACTGAAGCTGTCAGTTTTTCACAAAAATATTAGCAGACATTTAAGTTTATTAACCAACAAACCCTTATCATCCAACGCAGTCAGCTTGGCCTGAATAGTTGCTATCAATATTACGGAGGAATAGTGTTCGAAAGAGGGAGTGAGTTTTTACGAGAATGTTTAATAGAAAAATGAAAAGTTTTGAAAAGAGAAGTTAAATTTAGAGTCGATAAAGTATAAAAAGATAGTAGGTTTTAAGACGGAAGTGTAAGTGACGTTAAAGTAGGGTAAACTGTTAGGTCAATTTTCTATTAACGTCACTGAGTTGAAGGTGGAAACCTAGCCACTTGTTTCAGTTCGATCGAAAGTAAGAAGAACTGAAAAAGAAAGCTCCACGGGATATATATATATAAAAAAAGAAAAAAAAAAGTTGCTTAGAGTAGAGCTACTGTTTGATCATTTCCTTACACGTTGCTAGTAATTCGTGAGCCAAATGTATTGTAAGGCGATACTGACCGAGCGAAATGATGATATATGGTAGAAGCATATAAGCTCGGATTTTCTCCATGAGAAATAGACTACGATTTATAAGAGAGAGAGAGATTTCAGTTCTCACCTGGGCTTCGTGACGAGCAGTCGCAAGTGCGATAATATGAGTTCCACGTTCGACTTATCGGATTAAAATGAGCGTGATGATATTATCGGTGAGAATCTATCTCTGACTTTATTTTCACCATAGCAGTCTGCCCAGTGTGTTTACGCGAATTTAGTGCTAAGACTTTTCTATATCAAGAACCAGTGCCCGATTATCGCTTGCCACGGTAATCGAGGTTGAAGATCCCATTTCCTAAAAGCACTATTTTTGAATTTTGGCTTGTTTATATTTTGATCCTTTTCTGATCATTTTAACCTAAACGGACAAAAACATTTCAACAAGTCACCGTCCCAATTACGGTCTCTCCCATCCACTTTTATCGGCTTCGCGCCAGTTCCTACCAGTTCAAACAAGTTTATGAACTTTCACCGAATAACCTGTTACCAGCTATCAGCATCGTTTGGCGAAGTGCCAGGAATCAAAGCAAATAGCGAAGGATTTGTCATAAACCAGCGCTTCCTGGTGAGGCTGCTGCGCATTTCGCGTGACTGGTAATAGTGGATAGATGGCTCCAAGATGCAAGAGTGTATTTTCCTGCCCAGTATGTTCTAGCCCCGTAGGTCGGGGCTCTGTAAAGTGCAACATGTGCGGAGATTGGGTGCATTACAAGTGCGCAGAAATCTCTAAGAATGTATACCATCCCGACTGGATCTGCCCGTTATGTTTCAGTTCTGCTATTTCTGCTCCACTTGTTGAGGATGTCGAACTTAGTGATGACGACAAAGGTACCTACCCTAATACACCCAAAAAAGTCGTTATTCAGTGCATGACCCACATAACCCCACGTCCCAACGACCTGGACCACGATTACGAGAGTGATGATATGTTAGGTTGCAGTGCCAACAGCTCTTTCTCGATCCTCAATCCAGCGGTTCATGAATCCCTCGCTTGGGACAAACATGGTCTTACTCCTTACGGCCTCGCATCGACCCCCTTCGTTCTAAAAGGTAGTGACCCCTCCTGTCCCGTGATGGCCTTGACTATGTAGAAAAGGAAATGAGGTTTTTCACATCTGTCATCAGCCGAGCCCTTTTGTTTTTGTTGTGAAAAATATATAAAGGATTGTCTTTGATTTCTCTAATTCATGGTAGTAATTTCAGCCCTGTCCAAGCCAGTGCTCAGTTTTTATGACAGAAACTGTGTTTTTGATGTATGCACTGTATACTGAAATCCATGCACCGTACATGAAATCCAAGGTACAGTGCTTGAACGTCTAGCACCCAGGCATGGTGCTAGACGTTTGAGCCCCGCGCCTGAAAAGGGGCTAGTGTACTAGACTGAGGCTATGTCTAAGCCATGGTGTTTCGATAAAAATAATAATTTGTTGAGGCCCGCTGTACAACAAATGAAAGAGCGGAGTAGTAGAAAGAAAGAAAAATTAATTAAACACACAGAAAACAAAACACTATCTAAACTTTATAAAACTTATAGATACGTTAGGAGAGTCAACTGCGATTTGTACATGTTTTTGAAGGCCTGGGATCTAGCACAACACTCTATGGTTTCGCACTTCGTGTAAGCATCAATAATGTGGTACTTCTTCGACAGGGCTGAATTAGACTCCCACGGTGGGGTCCAAGAAGGTATTTTGCCAGTTTGTAATATTTTGTCCGAATTTGCCTTTTCTTGGAAATGTTTAGCAAATCCCAAAATGGAGAAATGTACAGAAAGTGAGGTGTGACCAAAGCACTGAAGAGGCGCCCTAGGACTAGTCTGTTTACTGTGTACTTTATTGCAACAGCTTTACCGTAACCAATACACATACCTCTGTAAGTGGTATCAGAGACACGTCCTCTGAACATACAGATATCAGAACCGTACATGAGGCCCAAGTATTTAAGCGAGGTAGACTGAGGCATAACAGTATTCTCATTTAAACGCAACCTCAATTGTTATTAACACGTCCATTAAAAACAAGATACTCAGTTTTGTAATAATTAACTGACAGGCCAATGCTTTTATACATATAGACTAGAAGATGGATATTTTTTCAAGCGAGAATAGTCAGGCCACTCATATAAAGTAGCTTGTCCGCATACGAGATATTGCTCAGGTCAAGCCCATCCATAGCCTAGAGAAGCTTTCTTGCAGGTTCCGCGTAACAGGATAAATTACACTGTTAAATAGAATACACCTTTTCTAAGCGTGATTTTGTCAGAATATACCACAGTCTAGTGGTAGAAAGCACAATTTCTATTGTTACACCAGGTGAAATGATAAAAATTGTGCTTTTTTATGTGTGCAATGTATGCTGAAATCCATGAACTATGCATAAATTTCAAGGTACAGTGCTCAAACGTCTGGCACTCAGGCATGGTGCTAGACGTTTGAGCACCATGACCGAAAAGGGGCTAGTGTACTAGACTGATATACGATTTGAGAAATTCCCTTTTCTATCGAATTACCAAGACAAATCTTAATAACAGAGTGACTATACCAGAATCAAAGTACTTTCACTATACTAGCATCTAGTATAGTCAGTATAGTAGCTTATATGTCAAATGCTGATGTTTATAACTCTGTCATTCTGTGCCACTAACTAAATAGTGTAAGCAAGCATAAGTAGTTAGCCTAGTAAAAAATGAAACAAAAACTTAAGACATGGTCCAGGACCAGTGTCCTAAGAAGCTAGAAAATCACAAGGAGTAATACCATGGTTACTTATGAGTTGTTACAGTCAGGGGCGTCGCAAGGGGGGGGTGGGGGGGGTGCAGCACCCCCCCACCTTTTTGAGATTCGGTAAAATTTTGGGCCGGAGGCCCAAAATTTTACTAAAATTGTTCGGTATTTTTTCGATATCAGAACTGTTCGATATATTTACGGGGATTCGGTAGTTATATAGAATCCTAAATAGGCTATCTGTATAAATCTCTTCGATATAATGATCAGGATTCGGTATATTTGCCAGTATTCGGTAGTTATCACGAATTTGGTGAGAGAACTTACTGAAATCATTTGGTTATTTTCGATGCCGGAACTATTCGGTATATTTATGGAGATTCCGTAGTTACACAGAACCCCGAATAAGCTATTGGTTCAAAATTATTCGGTATCATGATTAGGATTCGGTAATTTATTCAGGATAATTTCCAGGATTAGGAAGTTAACCACTAATACCGACTTTGTTCCAGTTTCGACAAAAGTATACCGAATATGAATATTGTTCTGTAGTCTTTCGATACCAAACAATTCGGTATAATAACCGGGATACGCTAGTTATACAGAATCCCGAACATGCTATCGGCCTAACTTATTCGGTATAATAAGTGGAATTCGGTAATTTATTCGTTATAATTGCCAGGAATTGGAAGTTACCACGAACCTCGAAACTCAGAAGAGGTCGAGTGAAGCACTGGTCGTAGACAAAAGGGATGATCTATGATATCATCGATAGTCCTTACTTTTATTTTGGATATAACAATATCTATTCATACATATTTCGAAAATTCAGCCTGCAGCACTTTTCGTAATATTCTCTATTTTCTGTAACGTCGCGTCATTTGACGGGGGTTTCAAGCCAGTTTTAGGATCGAGATTTCGAAACATTAAAAGCTAGAATTTGGAAATTAAGATGAAAATTAAAAGCAAAAAAAAATTTCGCCTGCGGCGATCACTTTATCTGATAATGGGTAGTATATTGGCTAGACTACAGTTACTGCTGCTGCCGGAACGTCGCTCCATCCGCTTTCGGGAACTTCTTGGAGTTTCGGTGTTTAATCAACGGTAAATGATAAAATTGTAAGGGAAGCCGTTAGTTTTAGCCTACAGCAAAAAATTGCAAAATTTTCGCCTGCGGCGCTCGATTTCTATTGGCTATAAGAGGCAGAAGCTGTTACTGCAATCAAGTCCGGCAGTAGATTCTCCATGTGGCCTTCGCCAGAGCGCTGCCTAATAGTTGGCTTATGTCTTTCATGGTGTCCTTTATTGTTACTCTTCCTACGTAATCATCTCTGTTCCATAATTTAAAGCTCAAATTCTTAGTTCTAGGATTCGGTAAAATTTTTGAAAGATTCGGTAAAATTTTTGCTCTGCACCCCCCCACCGAAAATGCACTTGCGACGCCCCTGCCCGTGATAACAGGTCTTCGCTCCAAAGTGGAGAAGCAAGAGATAACGATAGAAACTCAAGGATTACTCATCGAAGAACTTCGCAAAACCATCGCAAGCTACCAGCAAATATTGGTCCTAAAGGACATACTGAAGCCCCGAAGTGAGAAACATTCGCAAACTGAAAGCTGTTATGTTAAATCGGTGTGTGATAGCCCGACTGATCAAAGTACAGCCAACGACTCTCCGATCCACGCGACTGGGCTTGTTTTATTGCCTAGTGAGTCCACACTGTCCCCTGTTATTTGCCTGGATATAACTGACGATAACATGGAAAACGGAGATAGCTTCGACATAGTCGTCAATAAGCGTAAGTGCCGTTTTTTCAAGTCCGGGCAATGCAAATTTGGAAGCAATTGTAAATTTAGCCATCGTGTTGCAGGGAAAAACTCGCCTTTAGCGCGAGTATCAGTGCCGGGCCCCACCACTACTAGACCCCCCGTTTTGTGCCGATTTTTGTTGAGCGGTTCATGTAAATTCGGCAGTTCTTGCAGATTTTCCCATGAACTCCCGCCAGTAACTACGACTCCAAAATCCGAGTGTAGGTTTTTCCGTGTTGGTTTGTGTCGTTTCGGCAATTCTTGCAAATTCACGCATCAGACCATTAGTGCCCCTGCAAAGTCTGCGCAAGTATCAGTGCCGGGCGCCACCACTACTAGACCCCCCGTTTTGTGCCGATTTTTGTTGAGCGGTTCATGTAAATTCGGCAGTTCTTGCAGATTTTCCCATGAACTCCCGCCTGTAACTACGACTCCAAAATCCGAGTGTAGGTTTTTCCGTGTTGGTTTGTGTCGTTTCGGCAATTCTTGCAAATTCACGCATCAGACCATTAGTGCCCCTGCAAAGTCTGTACCAGTGACTCTTGCTGACTCCAGCAAGAGTGCCGCTTTTTTTTATCGGGTCATCCCAAGTGTTTTAGATCCGTTACCGCTTCCCCCGCTGCAGCTTCTGCGGCTACTCCCTCCCCCAAGGTTGTACGGCTCTACAACGGGTTGGAACAAAACTTGGAACAAACGACTTTCCACATCCCTTCCACCTCTCAACCACCCCCTTTAATCAATTCACAGCCAGTTTTTACTCCTGATTCTGCTCCTTTCCCACTTCAAAATCGATTTGGTAGTCTTTATGTCCAAGTTGGTGTGCCCGTCCCTGCTGACAAGCCTTCTGATCCTAGCCCTCGTGATAATTATTCTCTTCTAGGTGATGTTACCCCCCCTCCCAGTATTAACGTTAATATTTATGCCCCCCCTAATTTATCCCAGAATAAGGCTACTTTAAAGAAATCAGTTGTTAAAGAGTTTGATCAAAATCGTTACAGTTTCCCCGGTTTTCTCCTTACGAATGCTGAGAGTCTGAATTTTGAAAAGTTGGTTGAGCTAGAATCAACAGCAAAACTTAACCATATTGATATAATTGCAGTTACTGAAGTCCAGGCACAAAATCAAAGTTTCCTTAAAATGACAGGTTTTCAGGAGTTTATTAAACTTCGCCCGGCTAATCATCCACTTGGGAAAAAAGGAGGGGGCGTTATGATTTTGGCCAAGGAATTTTTATCTCCTACCCTTATCCATGTACCAGGTCTCCATGATTGCGATGAAATTATTTGGATATCTGCAAACCCAAAATGCCTCCCTCGACCATACACTAATTTAATCATTTGTTCCTTTTATTATTCCCCCGGGCAGAATGTTTGTTCTCGCCGTGAGTTTCATGACAAGCTGCAAGCTAGCCTCGACTTTGTTACGACAAAGTACCCAAATGCTGGTATATTCATGGCAGGCGACGCAAACGAACTAAACGTTGATTATTTGTGTAAAGACCAGAAGCTTAAGCAAATTGTAGATTTCCCAACTACAAAAGGTGGTACCAGTTTGGATGTTATTTGCACTAACCTTAAAAATTTTTACAATCCTCCAATTACCCTTCCCCCCCTTGGTGGTAGCTATCACTTTATGCTACAGCTGATACCCCTTCAAGTGTATAAAACTAATTACTCAGTTTCTAAATTTTCGCACCGACCATTAACTAGTCAAGGACTTTTAGATTTTGGACCTTGGATCACGGCTGAGAGTTGGGAGGATGTTGTTTCTTGCGTTGATCTTGATTCAAAGGTTAGTTTGTTTCAGTCTAAATTAACGGAAAATTACCAAAAGTGTTTCCCAGAGGTTGTTAAGAAGGTATGTTCTTCAGACAAACCTTACGTAAATGAAAAAATTAAAGAGCTAATCCAATTAAAGTTAAAACTTTTTCGCCGTGGAAAGAAAGACGAAGCGATTGCTCTTAGAAAACAGATAAAGAACGAAATAAGACGTGCTGCTTCTCGTTATGGTAAGAACAAATTAAATAGTTTAAAACAAAGTAAACCTCAGCAGTGGTTCAGGAAAGTGAAAGAAATTGCGGGTCTTTCGCCCAAAAACCTAGATTTTCGACTTGATGAACCGCCGTTTCAGACAGCCAATGAGCTTAACAAACATCTTGCCACGATTGTTCAAACATTCCCTCCTCTCGCAGTCAACCAACACATCCCCGAAACTCCAAAAGAAAAAATTCCCGTAATTTCAGCGAAAGAAATAATTACAAAAATACATAGGCTGAAGATTACTAGTATATGTCCGATTGATATCCCAGTGGATCTAATAAAAGCATTTCCTGATAAGTTAGTAACACCCCTTGCAAACATTTTCAATGATATCAGTACATCCGGAAATTACCCGTCTTGCTGGAAGCTGGGTTATATCACACCAATCCAAAAGAAGGGGGGTTCGAACGATTTTAGTGGTGTTCGACCAATAACACTGACCCCAGTTTTTTCAAAAATGTACGAGGGTTTCTTGGCTGATTGGTTAAAGGCAGAGATTCTTGATCTTATTGATTTACAACAATTCGGGAACCTCAAGGAGGTATCTACTTCGCACTACCTTGTTAGTCTTCTTGACACTATTCTGAAAAATCTTGAAAACCCTGATACTTGGTTGAATCTTTTATTAATAGATCTCCAGAAAGCTTTTGACCTAATTGACCATAATATCCTTGTAAACAAACTGTTGATTGAGTTCCAAGTGAGTCCTTTTTTAGTCAAAATTGTTGCTTCTTTTTTAACAAATCGTTCTCAAGTGCTTAAATACAAAAACGTCTTTTCTGATCCCCTCCCTATTTTTTGTGGTGTCCCCCAAGGAACTCTAATGGGACCAATTTTATTTTTAATAATGATCAATAGCCTATTGACTGACCACCCAGATCGTTGGAAGTACGTGGACGACCTGTCTGCACTGGAGGTATGTCGACGGAATATAAAAAGTTCAATTACGGCTCTACTTGAGGACGCTACTAAGCAAGCGTCTTTGTCGAAGATGAGGGTTAACTCCCAAAAATCATCGGTCATGACTGTGAATTTTTTAAAATCCGTGCCCTCTTTCACAGACCCCATTCCTCCCGAAATCTCCGTTAGTTTTATTAAATTACTTGGAGTTACTATTTCAGCTGACATGAAGTGGGATGCCCATGTTCAAAACATCCTCAAACAAGCTTCCCCTTCGGTTACCATGTTAAAACTTATGAAAAAATTTTCTTGCCCCCCGAAGGATCTCCTCCAACTGTACTGTTCGTTTATCCGGCCAATACTGGAGTATGCTTGTCCAGTGTGGCATTTTGGGCTTACCTCTGAGCATGTTTATAAGATTGAAAACATTCAAAAACGAGCGCTTAGGATCATTAATGGGGAGGGTAAGCTTCCTTACCATTATCTGCTTGGCAGGTTCAGGCTCACCACCTTGGACGCGAGAAGAAACCTCCTATGCCTTAATTTCGGCACCAAGACCCTGTCTGTTCCCAGATTGCGTCCTATTCTCCCCGAACTCTACACACCCATCCGCAATAGACCGCAGCGCGACAAGGCTCAGAAAGTACCCAAATTAAATCCAGTCCCCACAAAACATGAAAGGTACCGAAGGAGTTTTGTTCCAAGTTTTGTTGAATTGTACAACAGCCAGTAAACTTAGTCATTATTTTTGTTGAATTTGTTAGTTTTAGTTTTTGACCCTTTTAGAATGTTTTATTTTGTTTTATATATATTTTTAAGTGAAATTACTTTTGACGTAATGATTAAAAATTTACTTTGATTGAATTTGAAATTTTTTTTTTTTTTTTACCATTTCTTTAAAGTGATTTTTATTTGTTTTAGAAGTTTTTGGCAAAATGTTCGCCGAATGAGCCCATCGTGTAAATTGTGGTAGTTAAGTTTTGTATCGACTGATGAATTTGTTACGAATTATGTTGCAATTATTATTTGACTGACAAATTGATTCGAGTGTTTAGTTATGTTTGGACGTAGAAGTCGAAGATTTTAGAAGATTTTTATTTGTTTTAGAAGTTTTTGGCAAAATGTTCGCCGAATGAGCCCATCGTGTAAATTGTGGTAGTTAAGTTTTGTATCGACTGATGAATTTGTTACGAATTATGTTGCAATTATTATTCGACTGACAAATTGATTCGAGTGTTTAGTTATGTTTGGACGTAGAAGTCAAATTCGGCGTTCACGCTGTGAAAGTACTTTTTAGAATTAAAAATCTACTACTACTACTACTACTACAGGTTTGTTTAGACAACATCATAGCTAACAGCTAATTTGCGTTACTTCACTATGCTAAATAACAAACTGACACAAAAAAAAAGGAAAACATCCTCGGCTTTGTTTAGCAAATCCCAAAGGTTATGTTAATGGTTACGAAGCGATAATAGGCAGTTCAGGTTCCCACTTCTTTAAATGATATCAAGCAAGTTTGTTCAAATAAACTGTACAGAATCATCGTCAACCGAAGGACTTACACACACACCCCTTTCAAAGTTTCGGATTCGGACGTGGGGTAGTTTCACCCCGCTTAGAAATGAACGTGACAGATCAGATGGAGCCCAGATGACCCATCTATTCCCCCCTCCCCTCCCGTCTTCCGTGCGTCGGTCCGAGAGGAATACTGGCAATAAGTTTTCCCCATATCCGGCTAATTCTTCTACCCAATTTTTACGTAGTTTCATTCCATCATTTATTTCTGGTAATTTCTTGTAAGTGTATTAGTTAATTTGTTTCTTGTGTGTCTGTGTATTTTGTAAATTTGTATTTCTTTTCTAGCTTTTAGCTATTCGGATTAAACTTAATTGATTGATTGATTGATTGCAAACGTCAGCGCAAGTCTCCACACTGAGTGGGAGGAACTCATGGCAGTACTCCACCAGAGAGAAGACCGGCGCCTAGTCGCTGATGGCCCGAGTTCCTAGGATGGCAAAGGAGGATCTAAGGTTGAGTTCCCCCAACTTAACAATTGTTAACAATCGTTAACTTTACTGCGGGTAGGAGCTAACTGCAGTTTTAACGATCGTTAACTTTTCCTAGTTCTGCAATTGTTAACTATTTTGTAACGATTCTCAACGACCATCGTTCCAAAATAGTTAACAATCGTTAAGCTCTGGAACGGAAATTGTAGGTGGGCGGAGCTTAAATTTCGTAATCAGAAACGTGGAACGCAAAAAGTTAACGATTGTTAACAATCGTTAAGTGGCGGAACGCAACCTAAGGTCGAAGATACGGAAGAGGCCAACGACGAAATGAACACGACGACTGATTATGGTTTCTCTCGTTATTTATCAGTTAGTGGTATATAAAAAAAAATAGCAAATTTTCTCATAGAAAAGACTGGAAAATGTTGTCAAATGAGTTAGAAAGAATCATATTAAATTTTTTGAGGTGGGGTAGTTTGTCTAACCCAGGAGTGAACGACGAAACAAAACAACAACTACAGTGTCCGAAGTTTCATAACAGATATCAAAAGGATGAGCGATTTCAACAGACATTGCATAACAGATAAAACGTGGAATGTTATCTTGTTATGATAACATGGGGTGTTATCTCTGTTAATCTCATGTTATGCATAAAATAAAAAAAACAGCCAAAAAAGCATCTATTGACTTTACTCCTTAATTCTTACCATCATGATGTCGGAAAACTCAGCAGTTACTTTTTGGCAGTTTTTCGGTTCTTCCTGATGGTAATGCTTATTATGCATAACATTTTGAAACACAATAGATAACATCCGAAGTGTTATCTGTTACGCATTATCTGTTGAGACCACGCATCCTCGTGTTATCTGTTATGAAACTTCTGACAGTGTAGACTCTTGCCAGGGTTGGTCACCAAGAACCAGGGTGTACGAGTTACTTCAGGATACTTTGGGTTACATTGGGGATATTTGGGTTACTTTGAGAATAGGTGCGGGTTACTTACTGCCACTAAAGGAGCTATAAGTGCCAATAGATCCACTAGGGGTGGGAAGGGTTCGAGGATCCTGAGGTTCTCCATCCGTTTTCCGCCTCTTCGAACCAGGGACTCTTGACTGATGAGGCATATCCTTGCACAGAATGTGCATCCTCTCTAAAAAAAAATAATTTATGATTAAAGGACACCTGAACAATGAAACCATACTTGAACACACCATGGAGAATGCATTTACAGACATGGCCACGGAGAGCATTCTTCTCATGAGCGTGACGTTTCCAAAATAAGGATGTTCGTTTCTGGAGGTTTGCACATGCAGACTCGAAGACAAAACGAGCAATTCATTCAAATCTTGTACAGCACTGGCCGGATCGTATTGGAATTTCTTCTAGATATACGTTTGGGCTTCGCTGGTTAAAACTATTCCAGAAGAAGGGTTGATTGAAGATATTTGTTCATTTCTAAAATTTTTCAGTACCGAAATAAGGACAGATGCAAAACGGAGCAAAAATCATAGCTTGGAAACACTATTTCGTATTTGGATTGGGTTTTCTGCAGGCAGTATTAACGGAAGTCATACAGAAAGGGAAGATACTTGGTACTCTTCATTCAGGTATCCTTTAAACTAAAGAAGAAACTGGCTTCAACTTGGAATCTTACTCCGAAATTCCCTTTAAGACGAGACAAAATCCTCAAGCACCCATGACATCATTTTTTTTCAGCTGATATATAGGCTCCTTGTCCTTTAAACGAATGCTCATATAAATCATGCAGAGGGCGAACTGTCGCTATGAAACCTGCGGGGTTTTCGTGTTCGACCTAGGAAGGTCAGAGCGAAATAACACTAGGTATTGGCGCCAAAACCTATGCTTTCCATGCTTCGCGAAAGGGTCGTACTCATAGCGCTGCCCACTACGCTTGCGGCATTTAAATAGAGACAAAATCCGGGTTTAAAATTTCTAGTACAGGAGGGGTACATAAATAGTTTGACCATTGCATCTTTTTATCTCGATCATTTCTTGTTTAAATACTAGAATGGTAGTCACAATTATGAGGAATTATTTTTGTACTTGTCATTTTAATTCGCGTTCGTATTTTTAATGAATTGTATTTTAAACTGCGAATTGTATATATAAATCATAGGTTACTATTGTAAATATATTCCTTGGTTGATCTTTTTATTTGTAATGACATGTCCAGCATTATTTTTTGTTTGTAAAAGAATTTATGGATAAATAAACTGAACTGTAATTGTACCTGACCTCGTTTTTACACTACCTCGATTTTTGTAACGAAAATTTTAAAATGAAATGTACATGCTGTCCTGACAGTCAAATATGACTTTTAACAGTCACGTGTCCAAATTCAAATTCTGTGCCTTTTCCTTGTTTTGAAGCTGCTTTGAAAAGGGATTTTCTGGCTATTGACTTTGCTCGAGGTAAGGTTAGAATGAAGTAATCTTGTTTGAAAAGAAAAATATGTAATTATGCGACCTAGAACTGCCGAACCTCACAACTTTCTGATAAATATTGCCCGTAAAGACGAAGTTTAAAAAAAACCCAAAGAAAAGTAAAAAGCTTAAAGTTTAAATGAAAAGCCAACTTATTTTTATATCTTTGATTTGAATTATTTTGACTCCTGTAAGGGATTTTTGTTTTTTTCGTTGCGTAGTCTAGTAGTGACGTTGGGAATCTCAGCTGGTTGTTCGACAAATAAATTTACGACGAGCCGCGGAATATTTGAATGACTGCAAAAGCGTGCGTTTCAATGGCCAACAAAGTGAAGATTTTGAAATGTTCGATTCCAGACTGCAGAATCACATCGGAAGATAGCCCTCTATTCCGTGCTACCCCGTATAGGTTTCCTTTGTGGAAGTACCCAGTCAACAGAGTGCTAAACATTTCAAACATAGAGGTACGTCCGTATAGAGGTACAACAGTTATGGAAGAGAAATTACGTCGGCTAAAATTCAGTAATCGTGGATAACAAAGCAGTGAAGTAACGCGTTTTTGTCGGTTCTTCTAGCCCAATTAAGAACGTGTCCGAAAGCTTTTTGGTGCTGTAAATGCTGCATTAATGCTGCATTTCTTTTCTTTTTTGTCCGAAAGCTATTACCTTTTTTTCTTCTCTGACACTTCTAGAATACCAAAATTTAAGTCAGGAAAGAAGAAGAAGAAAAAAGAATTAGCTGTATAAAGCTGACAAAATGGACCAGCTACCGATATCCAACCTTCTTATCTTTCCTTTCTTCGTTGGCCATGATCGCCAGTTCTCTTAGAATTAGGAATGTTTGCCAAATTGTCAGTTGTCTTTTTGAATTTGTTATGTTTGCCGCCGAAAACACTGAGAGAATCGCCGTTTTCCCCTGTTTCTTCTTGAAAATCCGGCATAAAATTTAGCATTCTTGCTGAATTTGTCGATGAAGCGAAAATTTAAGTCCGAAAGCGAAATGCTGCATAAAATGCTGAGTTAATTCAGCATTTTCGTTCGTTTCGGAGCTTTCGGACACGCTCTAAGTAAAAATATGATGGGTAACCAGACTGTCTTATCTTATCTTAGCCCTATTCTGTTAACCTTTAAATGAAACGCACAAAAATCCTGAAGACACTGGCTCGTACAAATTCACTCACCCATTTCAGATTCACTTCTTCCCTTATGCAGATACTGCCAGGCCTTTGTGGTCGAGTCGTACTTGCAGCAAGGGTCAGGCTCGAACTGAATCTTATCCAATGCACTGCTGATGAGGTTACTCAGATTGACTTTGTCCTCCGGCTGGGGAGTTATGAACTGCGACTGTATGAGGAGTTCCTGGATCTCACCCTTGGTACCTTGGCCTTGGGGTAGTCTTGCCACCGCATCTTTGACTGAAATTAAGTAGTTCGACTCAATAGTTGCGTTTTTGCAGATACCATGGTATCTGACACTACGGTCTAAAGTCGTTTTTGCAGTTATCGTGGTATCTGGGCAGTTATCGTGGTAACAGATATCCAGATACCACGGTCGGACCGTGGTATCTGAAAAAGTCAACTCACTTTCATCAATTTTTGTCAAATTGGTGGGGAAGAAGTTTGGCACTAAGTGATGTGCCTGAATATCTGTTTTTCTTTCGAGATGACTTCGAAAAGTGCAGTTTCGGCATTTGTCGTTTTTGCGGAGCAGCCGTTTATTAGATACCCCGGTAACTGCAAAAACGACTTATAGCAGATCCAGTTACCGTGGTAACAGATACCATGGTATCTGCAAAAACGCAACTAACGATAATCGAAAATCATATCATCGTATGATTTTCTAGTCGTATTATCTAGCGGCATGATCCGGAACCACCCTCAGGGGCAAGCTCAACTGAGATCCAAACAATACAATCAGACAACAAGAAAACTGGAAACAAAAAAACAGTCCTACATCGATTTCTTTCAATAATTTGTGTTTGAGGCTCTTTGTTCATTTCTGCCCAATAATCAGCAATGTTTTCATGAAAAAGAGCATGCCCAGTATTCTAGTGTATGCAGTCTCACCAACTCAATAATTCATGAGCGGGTGAGACAGACCGTCTCGTTGTCATAAACGGTCGACTCAGTTTCTCATAGTTGCAAATAATGTTGGCTGAAGTCAGGATTACGCAGAAAAAGCGTTAAAAGTAGTCAGTCGTACCGACTCCCCGATTTTCCGTCATATCTTTTAACTCCTGTCAGTCTTCCCAAACTGAGGCTTCTAGTACGGTACAACATCCTCAAACTCGAGCTCGATTTTGTAAATTTTATGCTAGTGGACACTGCAAGAACAATGATAACTGATCTTACACTCGTTTCTGCCGTAGTTTCATGGCTGGGAAATGTTCGGACGAAGAGTGCCCACTTCAACATAAACAAATTTGCAGGATGTTCTCACGAGGCCTTTGGTTTTTTTTTTTTTTTGGGGGGGGGGGGGGAATTTTGAATCACTTCAAGTTTCAGAAACTGTTCGCAAATACCTTGCCACCAAGTGTTCACCCAAAAACGTGAAGTTGACGACATACCACAGACTGGTACGAGGGGCAGATATACCAAACACGGGGGTCAAGGCAGTACCATTGATGCCACGCCATACTCTTCCGCCACCACTGCATACGCCAGCCTCTTCCGCCACCACTGCAAGGGAACAACAAGTTCCGCCCTTTCCGCGCAGTCATGCGGCCAGGAACCAATCGATGGGAATTCAGATTCCCCGAGGGAATCCTGGAAATGGATCGGTTCCCAGTGGCTCCCTGCACCCCCCTGCCCAGTGCGATACCAGTCTCCAGTGAACTACCCTCCTTACGCCCCCCAGTTCCTGCAAAAAGGTCCCTCGATTCCCCCCCCCCCCCTACCTACGGAACAGTCGTCTCACACCCCCAACCGTGTTCAGGCCAACACTGCCACAAACACTCCAGCCAGACTTACCTCGTCGCAACCTGAAATCGATTCCAGCCACTGGTCGAGTCGCCTGTATAAACTCGAATGCCTCTCCTTACTCCTTGCCTAAGGTACTACTCAGTAATGTGAGGTCTCTGTCAAATAAACTTGAGGAAATGGAACTGTTCTTGAACAACAACAAAATTGACATTGGCTGTTTCTGCGAAACATGGTCGGCCACTGAGCTAATGACTAAGTTTGATGGATACGACGTTCACCTGCTCCCTCGACTAGATGCCGAGGGTCAAGCTGCAAGTCACGGCGGCGGTGTCGGTCTTGTTTGCAGACCTTCGATCCCTAATCGTCTTTTACAAACGGGTATCCCCGGAAGCCAGGATTCGAAGAGATATGGGTCTGGACCAGGCGAAAAGCACTTCCGAAGGAAGTATTCTCAGTGGTTTTCGGTGTGGTTTACTGTCCACCTCGTGGACCTTTTCGGAAAGGTACTTGAGTGTGATTACGCAAACGAATTAACAGAGACTGTATGCAACGAGTTGTACCTGAAATATCAAGAAGTATTTTCCAGAGAAAGATCCGGCTTGAGCGTGTTCCACCGTATTTACTACGCATGACGTCACGAATGTTGACTTCTTGTCGTTAGGCTGGAACGTATTTGACTGTTTTCGTAAAAAAATCCCTCCACGGTGCAATCCAGCCGATCACGAGATCCGTAGTTGCCACGCTTACTACGCTCACGAGCATGGTAAGCAAATAGTTACTATTTAGAAAAGGTTGGAACGGTCAGCGTAATAACTTTTCGTGAGGCTGGAACGGGAATAGTAACTAATAGTTACTATTGTGAGAAGGGTGGAACACGCTACTTAATCACACAAAAAAGGAAATGGTAGCGAGGCACTGTCCACGCTCGCAAAAAAAGATCGTATCAGCCGGCAGTGCAAGTCCGAAGCATGGGAAAACGTTTTGCATCGTTAAAGGACCCCTCGCACTATTTACTATTCAACTTCTAATATTTAAAAATATTTTAATACTATTAAATTAGGCTGTGCTATCAACAAATAACCCACGGTTTTGGCAGTTTTAAGCCTTTTCCGATACCCGTTGGCCTGTAGCGAAAACAGGGACACAATTTACCTAACCGGTTTCTCTGACGGAAAAACTTCTCGCAGACAACCGTTGACGGTGTGATACACATCAAAGCTAGCAAAAGACGGCAAGTGAGAAAATCAGCGTGGTTTTGTTAGAGGGATTAGAATGTATCGTACGAAATTGGGGTCTCCGGGTTTGGAAATGAATGGAGTGATTATGGAAGTAGGTTGCATTAGTATTATAAGTAAGACAGGTCCTTTAAATGACTGGAAAAGTCCATCACATGGCAATCAAACGCGCCTCTAATTTCAAAATATCAACTTCTGAGTTCAATCCTAGATGATCGAGACGTTAGATGCAAACCCACTCCCAATATGGTTGTCGTGGGGGAAGTTGCTGTTTTGCAACTATTTCCCGGTTTTTAGTAATGTATTATAGTGTGTTGTTGCTAATTCTGATTTTTGTTGATGTTTGAAGACTTATGGCCCTTGTTGGCTGTTGATTTAGTTAAATAAATAATAAATAAACTAAATCAAACCACACATTTTCCGTTTTTTTTAGGCAGAAACTCTACGGAAAGTATGATTATATCCGGTAGAGGTTTGCTTTTTTGAAAACTTTTTGAACTGCTCCACTACCTTGGCTTTGTTACTTGCATATAAAAAAGTAAAATGAATTTTTTTTTAACAAACTTGCTATCAGCTAACAGACAACTATTTCAGGCCATCCTGGAAAAAATTGAAGTAGAAATTCAACTAACTTTCTTTGATTTTGAATTTACTAAAAAGATCCTTCCTCTTTTGGAGACAACTGCAGGTTTGGACCGCCATCTTCTCCACTGAAAGTGCGTTCCTCATGGCAAAGTTTTCAAATTATAAAAAGAAAACCAGCTAACAGTTGAGTCACTTTCAGCCGTGAATTAGCAAAATATTCAAAAAGTGACAAAAGCGTGAGTGGTTATTACAAGTATTCATGGTAAAAGATGCCTGGTTTGGGTTTTTTCTTCGGCGATCGTTCACTGTTAGTAGACGTTCACATAAGCATACCTCTACTGTACCAAAGAAGATGTTTGTTTCTTTTTCGAGGCGGCGACCAACTGGAGAATAAATAAACATCTTACCAAGGGTGAGAAATCCGACAGAAAAGGGCCTCTCCTTCCTCAGAATGCACTGCCCTCTCATTTTGCCAGCTTCGCGTACTGGTTCGGCTACAGGTCCAACTGTAAAGGATCTGCTGCGTAGCTGGTATGTGAAAGCTCTTGTTGGCTTATCAAATCTTCGTCGCTCCTAAATAGAAAATAAATAGGGGAACGACTAAAAAGAGGCACGGCATGGCGCAGCAGGCATGAGTAATACAAAAGAGATTAGCAAGTAGTAAAAGTAGACAAGTACGTGACAGTTCGTAACTCCAGAAGGCACGTTAGAACATTATCACTTTGAAGCCTGAAATGGACCTTTTAGTTTTCGTGCCTCTTTTTAGTACCCCTGCCTCCTACACTATTTCGTGCCGTGCCGTGCCACTTTTTAGTCGATCGCAATAAATAGAGGTTCATTATTGCGGTATTTATTATCTCCTACTCCATTTTTCTTCGTTTTCATCGAACAAACTCGAACAGCAATAGCCTCAGAAGCCTCACGGAAAAAACTTCATCTGTGCTGAGGAAAAGGTGTTTTTAGCGGAAGATGGTAACATGTTCTGGGTCTGTAAGAAAGTAATCTTTTAAAAAATAGTTTTCCTCTACACACCTGTTCCTGAAAGTTCCAGACTTTAAACTGAAAATCTGAGACAATTGTTCTTGAGTCTTGTCAAGTTTCATTCACATACGATCATCCGTTCCAACGTTATAAATGGCACTAGATTCAGGATTCCATCTACCTCCAAGATAATGTCCACGTTAGACCTTTACCATGCCCTAGAGGCACTCGCAAGCTTGGGAAAAAGCGAACACTTCTGCGTGCGGGGGGGGGGGGGGATCAATAACTTGCAAGGCTGGTTCAGAGGACGACAATAAGAACTTGCCAGTTCATGGGTTTGTTCTGATCATTTTCATAGTTTGAAAATTCTGATCATGATCGTAGTTTTTAGTTTGGTTTGAATTTGACCAAATTATGATTTTCATTTATAGATGTTTTGATAAGTTGACATGTTACATATGATTAAAGATTTTACTTAGAGTTTTTTGTAAGATACATGTACATTGACCAAATTAATAACATTAATTATAGTTATTTTTAAAGGACACCTGAATGAAGAGTACCAAGTATCATCCCTATCTGTATGACGTCCGTTAACATTG
Source organism: Branchinecta lynchi (assembly GCA_023053575.1). Taxonomy (NCBI): domain Eukaryota; kingdom Metazoa; phylum Arthropoda; class Branchiopoda; order Anostraca; family Branchinectidae; genus Branchinecta; species Branchinecta lynchi. Next base: position 2,664,076 of record JAKZAP010000007.1, read on the forward strand.
CCTGCAGAAAACCCAATCCAAATACGAAATACCGTTTCCAAGCTATGATTTTTGCTCCACTTTGCATCTGTCCTTATTTCAGTACCGAGCAATTTTAGAAATGAACAAATGTCTCCAATCAACCCTTCTTCTGGAATATTTTTTAACCAGATAAGCCCAAACGTATATCTAGAAGAAATTCCAATACGATCCGGCCAGCGCTGTACAAGATTTGAATGAATTGCTCTTTTTGTCTTGGAGTCTGCATGTGCAAACCTCCGGAAACAATCATCCCTATTTTGAAAACGTCACGCTGAGGAGAAGAATGCTCTTCGTGTCCATGTCTGTAAATGCATTCTCCATGGTGTGTTCAAGTATGGTTTCATTGTTCAGGTGTCCTTTAATTGTTAAATTATACATGCCGGAAGAATTCGATGTTCGGCTTCGTCCGTGAGCACTTCATCCTTGCACTTGGCTATAATGATCATTGTCTGGATCAAAAAATATTTTTCGGAGCGCACTTTAAGGACACTAGAAAGTAATCTGTAAGCAAAACCAATACATCGTTTTGTCAAGAATCTGCATGGAAATCTTTTTAAAAGCGGATAGAAAAATAGATGTTTCGATAGAAACTGTTTCCAGGTCTGTAAGAAAGTAATCTTTCTCAATGAGTTTTGAAAAGCAAAAGTTGTGGGTCTATAAGAAAGTTACTATTTAAAAAATAGTCTGAAGGGAAAACTCCTCTACACACCTGTTCCTGAAAATCTCTGAGGTATTCCTTAACAGTGAGCACACCTGATTGGGAAACATCTGTGTTTGAACCATGTTTGGTTTCCAGGGAAGAATTCCAAATTTCGTTTAGTCCAGACAGGACAGCATCATTGTCTCTGACTGCAGCTGTCCATTGGTAGGTTTTCGTCGCAGGTTGCCACTGGATATATGGAGCGAAAGTAGCGCTGAGCACTAACAAGAAAGCGAACAACAATTATAATATGGAAAATTATTCCTTCAGCCTAAGCTTTTTTGAAATTTTTCCAAAAACCCTCCCCCCCCCCCAACCATTTAATAGATTTCGAAAAGTCCCGATTCTAGCACCAAGCACCGACTCGACCCATACGAGAAGCCGTTGGTATTAAGAAGACCTGTACAAGCATAAACGGTGAACAGGCGGGTGCTGAAAAGAAAGAAAAAAAGATACAGCCTCCCTTGTTTCTTCGACGTGTGCAGACCGCATCTTAGCGTCACTATTTCTAAGCCCGCAAGTTTGTCTCGCTTTAATGCCACAAGCGTAGTGGGTGGTGTTAGATGTATGGCCCGATTGTTAAGTGTGGAAAGTAAAGGTCTTGGCGCGTTCATTACCGGAAACTGAGATGGCATTATCAGTGAAAGTCAAACCTCAAATCCTTCTCCGCGGCAAAACAAAAGTTTATCAAAATGCGGGAAAACCTCTACCATGCCAACGACCCTATCGAGCAGGAAAAATATCTTCCAACATGCCAACCGAGCATTAAAAACAGCAGCTGTGTCAAAAAAGAAATCTCAGCACCAGCTTTTACTCCCAGCAATCCCTACCAAATAAATGACAAAAACCAGACAAATATGGTTTCTAGACTCTTCATTTATATATTACAGGTTCGTTTTTCTGGCATGAACCCAAAGAGGACCCTTGCCCAGAACGAACGGGTTATTGCAAGAAATATTACAGCCGACTTCTCGCTTATCGCAGTCGAACGCAGCCAAATTCTTGACAAATCTCTCTAGGTTAGGCTTTGAATCACTATGAGTTTTTACTGCTTTTTCTTTCTTTGTTTTCCCTCAAGATTCTAATTAACGAGTGTCGTAACATCTAGCGTCACGATCCGGAACCACTATCAGGGGCAAGCTCAACTGAGATCCAAACAATACAATCAGACAACAAGAAAACTATTTATCTGACACGGACAGAAAGTAAAAAATTACAGCCAAATATTTGGCAATTTCAACTTCTTTCAATAATCTCTGTTTGATGCTCTTTTTTCCTTTCAGCCCAACAATCAGCTATGTTTTCATGAAAAAGGGCATGCCCAGTATTCTAGTGTATGCAGTCTCACCAACTCGATAATTCATGAGCGGGTGAGACAGACCGTCTCGTTGTCATAAAGGGTCGACTCAGTTTCTCTTAGTTGCGAATAGTAAGTAAGTAGTAACTCTCTAAAGTCAGGATTATGCAGTAAAAAGCGTTAAAAGTAGGCAGTCCTATCGACTCCCCGATTTTCCGTCATATCTTTTAACTCCTGCACTAAGCTAAATCAACTAACCTATGACAGGACATACACGAGTCAGCCCAGAAAAGAGCAATAAGGATTATACACCGAAACCGCGACCTACCCCCCTACGAACAAGCCCTTGCGAAACTGAATTATCACCTCTTAAAGTGCTGCTTAAAGTGCCGCTTTGCAGTTTGGTAAATCTATCCTAGACAATACGTGCCACCGGTCACTGCTACCGGAAACAGCCCCTCCCAATAATCGAACTCGATTGCACCTTTGAACAATTTCGTTTTCATGCAGCGGCCACTGCATGATCAGCGACCCCAACTGATTTCGTTTTCATGCAGCGGCCACTGCATGATCAGCAACCCCATTTGATTTCGTTTCCATGCAGTGGCCGCTGCATGATCAGCGACCCCATTTGAGTTCGTTTCTATGCAGCGGCGGCTGCATGATTACGACCTTTGTCCAATTTCGTTTTCATGCAGCGGCCACTGCATGATCAGCAACCCCATTTGATTTCGTTTCCATGCAGTGGCCGCTGCATGATCAGCGACCCCATTTGAGTTCGTTTCTATACAGCGGCGGCTGCATGATTACGACCTTTGTCCAATTTCGTTTTCATGCAGCGGGCACTGCACGGTGAGCGACCCCATTTGAGTTCGTTTCCATGCAGTGGCGGCTGCATGATTACGACCTTTGATAATACATCAGCGACCCCATTTGATAATACACTTCCACCCCGGAACTCTGCACTAATCGTTACGGGAACTCGTTTACGCCCTTTTTTACTTTGTTTTCCAACGCTGAATCGTAGTATGTGTTTGTTATTTATAATCTGTAAGAAACTGAATTTATTTATGCTATGACAGTTCTAAATATACCGATCTCTCTCTCTCTAGCATGTAGCAAATCGATCATATAAACGCATTTACTTACAGTTTGAATGTCCCGCCAAAAACGCCAAAGCTGACGATAGATGTCCGTCCCACTTCCCATCGGAGATCACAGTAAACCAATCATTGGCTGCTGCGACATCAGTTTCCTGCCAGGATCTGATGCTTGATCGAAGGTTAGCAACGGTTGCTGTTTGATCTTCAAATGAGCAGATAACGTCCCGAATCAGGGAGAAGAAGCAGGCGTGAGTTTCGGACTCTTCACTGCAAGCAAAAGTCTGGTTTAACTGAACTGTCAGCTCCTGAACTAATTTTTCAGGACCCCTCGCACTATTTACTCTGCAAATTACGGTATTTAAGAATATATGAATACTTTAAAACTATGCTGTGCTTTCAACAAATAACCCACGGCTTTGGCTGTTTTAAGCCTTTTCGGAGACCCGTTGACTTGTAGCGAAAATAGGGAACAGTTTACATAACCATTTTTTCTGATGGAAACACTTCTCGCAGACAACCGTCGACAGCGTGATACACATAGGTAGCAAAACAGGCAAGTGAGAAGATCAGCGTGGTTTTGTTAGAGAGGTTAGAATGTACCGGTCGAAATTGAGATCTCCGAGTTTATGGAAATAGGTTACATTAGTATTATAGGTAAGACAGGTCTTTAAGAACCAATTCCGCTTTTCACTGTATTCATATCCCCAATAGCTACAATCAATCAATCAATATATTTAATTCATGACATTATACGTCACATAAATAAAAGAACTGGACACTATAGCCTATATACACATTAACCATCTGGCAGTTCAGGGCAGTAGCATAGTCTGCGGTACAGACGATAAAACTGCCCGGAACGACAATCCTCATTCTGGTGAACAGCGTGCAGGAGTGGGTTTCGAGTCCGATCAAGGCGCGTTACAAAATTAACCAGCGCTTTCCGCCTCATAATATTAAACGACTCTATCTCATTATCTAAAAACATCTGGCTAGCAGAGTAACGTCGATTATACGAAAACAACTGCCGGAACGCGCTATTGAAACAAACTTTCAGCTTACTCAATGTCAATTCCAGGTAATTATCAAACAGCGGAAGACAGTACAACTGCGTACAATATGTTTTAAATAAAAGAATCTTCACTGGGTGACTACAGCATTTAAAATTACGGATCAAATGGTTTGCACGCAGGCAAAGGCCACGATATTGACTTGACATGGCTGAATCATCGTAAAGATCATCATCTAAAACATATCCTAGATACTTGACTTTGTGAACTTGAGTTAAAATAATACCGCCAAGCCGTATAGCAGGGAATATCAAAGATTTAAAATATTTCGGAATAAAAATCATATAATTACATTTTTCTGAGTTAAAAATAATATCATGACAACCAGCATACTCAGAACAAATGCTTAAAAGGCGGTTTAGGGCATTTGCCGACGGGGCAAGTAAAACCATATCATCTGCATACGCTATCGAATTCAAAAATATACAAGAAATATTGCAACCTACGCGACACTCCATCAACTGTTTGCAAAGGTCATCAATAAACACATTGAATAAAAGGGGCGAAATTACTCCACCTTGTTTGACCCCATTACCAACATGGAAAGAAGACGATAATTTGGAACCCCACTTCACGCGGAACTCTTGCTTAGCATACCATGTCGAAAGAAAATCCACAAGCATCCTAGGCATACCCCGTTTACGTAATTTTTCAAATAATATAGCATGATTAACACGGTCAAATGCTTTGCGCATGTCCAGAAAACAAGCAAATACAGGACTACCAAACCCTAGATAATGACTAACTGTTTGTTTAAAAGTAAAAATGCAAAAGTCAGTACCATGATGCTTTTTAAAACCAAACTGATTAAAAGACGTGTCTAAAATTTCAACCGATCGGCGCATCAGTAAATGCTCAAGTAATTTTGAAAATACGGTCGTAATAGCAATAGGGCGGTAGTTATCAACACTCGTCAAATCACCACATTTATTCTTAATCAGGGGTATAAGAGTAACCTTTATAAGACCAGGCGCTAGGCACGTATGAGCAATTGCACAAGTAAAATACACCGACAGTAGAGCACACAGGCGCTGCCTATTGCTGTATTTCACATGCTCGGCTGTCAGACCGTCATCACCCGCGGCTTTATTAGCTTTCAACTCCTTCGTAATCACCTGATCAATTTCATCAGCTACGTATATGGTGTTATATAGTCTCTGAAATTCCCTCTTTACCAAATCGCTAGTTGCGTTTTTGCAAATACCATGGTATCTATACCACGGTCTAAAGTCGTTTCCGTAGTGGTATCTGATACCACGGTCAAAAGTCGTTTTTGCAGTAACCGTGGTATCTGATACCACGGTCAAAAGGTGATTTTGCAGTTTTCGTGGTATCCGGCCAGTCGTCGTGGTAACCGATCCGTGACCGGTCCGACCGCGGTAACTGATCGTGGTATCTGAAAAAGGCGTCTCACTCTCATCATCACCAACAACAGAGCCTAGGACTTTGTCAAATTAGTGGGAAAGAAGTTTGGCATTTAGTGATGTGACTGGACATCAGTTTTTCCTTTAGGATGTATTTGAAAAGCGCAATTTCGGCAATTGTCTTTTTGCATAGCAACCGTGGTATCAGATACCACGATAACTGCAAAAACGACTAATCGCAGATCCAGTTACCGTGGTAACAGATACCATGGTATCTGCAAAAATGCAACTATTATGAATCACTTTATTTGACCGTTTCGCTTCTCAGCCATAACCGAGATTCTCACGAGCTGCCAGGCAATAACTTTTTTTGAGACGGACAGGAAGAGAAGTCCTCTTTCTGGGACGACTATGAACGTGTTCCACCTTACTTGCCGTAGTAACTACGCATGACGTCACAAATTCTGGCTTTTTGCCGTCAAGGCTAAAACACATTTTTCTATTTCCACCAAAATATCGTGCCACGGGCTCGTCCGGCCAATCGGATCACAGAGATTCGTAGTTACCACGCTTACTGCGCTCCCGAGCGTGGTAAGCAAATAGTTACTATTTCGATAAGACTGGAACGGTCAGCGTAGTAACTTTTCACGAGGTTGGAACGAAAAGAGTAACTATTAGTTACTAATGTTAGAAGGGTGAAACACGCTCTATAGTTGCGTTTTTGCAGATACCATGGTATCTGATACCACGCTAACTGGATCTGCAATTAGTCGTTTTTGCAGTTAGCGTGGTATCTGATACACGGCTGCTCTGCAAAACGACTATTGCCGAAATAGCACTTTTTGAAGTCATCCCAAAAGAAATTTGACAAAATTCGATGAAAGTGAGATGACTTTCCAGATACCACGATAACTGGCCAGATACCACGATAACTGGCCAGATACCACGATAACTGCAAAAACGCCTTTTGACTGTGGTATCAGATACCACGATAACTGCCAAAACGACTTTAGACCGTGGTATCAGACACCATGGTATCTGCAAAAACACAACTTATGATTTGCTGTGACTTCTCAGCATTTAAACACGGCGCGCATTTGTTTTGAATTTTTCGCGAGGGCAAAGCCCGGCCAGAGTCGGCAACTTCTCCAGGTAGCGGCACAAGCACACGATCTTTCTTCGGCTTAATTACCTTAGATTGCAGCTTGGGGCAAAACCCTGTACAATTCGCTCCGTAGTTGTGTAACGATTTGACCTGTGATTAACTTCATACATTAGTTGCGTTTTTGCAGATACTATGGTATCTGATACCGCAAGGTACCGTGGTGCCTGATATCCAGATAACACGGTAACTGCGAGAACGACTTTAGACAGTAGTATCAGATATCACCTTGGTATCACGGCAACTTCAAAAACGATTAATTGCAAATCCAGTCACCGTGGTAACCAATACCATGGTATTTGCAAAAACGCAACTATTGATAATTGCATCAACAGCATCCCAATCTTAAGCCCGTTCACGAACTTTAGAAACGAACACATCCCCCTTTCTTTTATCTAACGAAGACATTTCTGACTGGCTTTTCAGAAGAAGAAAAAAAACATGGTAAAGAACGCGGATTTCAAGCTGCCCATTCACATCCACGTGCCTTGCATTACGCTAATGAAAGAGCAGGATAGGGCAGGGTTGCCAAGAGCTCGACTCATAGAAGTGTCACAATTGCTTAGAAAAAGGTGTTTTTTGACACCTGGAACTTTTTGTGCATTCCGCTGCACAACGCGCAAAATTGGTAATAACTGAACATTTTTCAAAACATTTCTTAACTGATGAATCACGGTTTTGTAAAAAAAATTAATTGGAAATGAGCTTTATGTAAGGCTTCACACTGTTTTTGTGCACACAATCAAAGTAAAGTATATGTTTTGGCAGTGTTTTGGGGGCGGTAAATAGTCACTTTAGTAAAGTAAATGAAAAAGTGCTTTTCTGACTTAAAAGTGTCATTTGTAAAAAAAGGTGTCAGAATCAGAGAAAAATGTGTCACTCCGAGACAAAAGTGTCAAAAGCACCAACATGCTTGGCCACACTGGGATAGGTGACCGATTGTCATCGATATTTTCATCTTTGTCTACTTTTATTTCTTATTTATATATTTATTTTTGTTTAATTCTGACAGTGCCTTCGCCTTGCTTTCCGTTAGCATTTAAGGGGTTCATTATTTTCTGGGAATGGCGGCCAGCTTCTTGGTATTTTACGCTCTACGTCTCCAAGAGTGATTGTCTCTTTTGGGAATTTTGTGCAAAAAGCACTCGAGTTGAGAAGTGCTGTTTCTTAGTTTTGTATTTTGTTTAGTTTCCTATGAGTTGTTTGTTTTTCCTGTATATGGCCTTTGGGTTTTTCAATACAGATATATATATATATATATATATATGATTATTTAGTAGATGGATGTTATTGCCCGATGAAAACTTTGGAGCCTGCGTAGTAGTATGGTAGTAGTACGAAAACGCTGCATGTAATACTATGTAATAGCAAAGAATAGTATCATTTAATGTGCCTCAGACTGGTCCAGTCTTATGTAGTAGTATCCAGTAGCATCCTGTCTTGCCATAGTAGCATCCGGTCTTGCTAATAGTAGCATATAGTAGTATGCAGTAACACGGTAGCCTTTAAGTAGAAGCATGTAGTAGCATCGTTAGTACTGCATGCTACTTTTTTGTACTACTCCATAGTACTATTTTTTGATAAATTTTTCATCGGGTGGGTATGATTCGTCATGCTTAAGTTAATTTGGTTTTATTTTTTTTTTTCGTGTGCGCTTGAGCTCTGCTCTTAGCAGCGGAAAGTGGTAATGACAGATTATTTTCTGTAAATAAAGATAACCTTGAACCTTGGTCGGAACCGCCTTTTCCATAAAGGCACAGATTAACCAAGAGCGCTGCAATGCAGATTTAGGGTGAAAAGCTGTGATTTGCAGCAATGTCGACGGTACAATCTGCAGAAGGTACAGAAAAAGCTGGAAAACGATATCGAGGTCGTGGGACGCTTACTTATCTTTGGCGAAGTCCTCATCCGACACGGCAGAAGATTCGTCAAGATCTGAGTCAGTTGAGCTGCTCTGGTCATTTTCTGGGTCCTAAAATAAAATTAAAAGTTTTTAACTTAAAGGCACAGAAAACTTGACTACGGAACTTTCGGCCATCAATCCGGCCCGGGGGGCTTATATAAAGATACACGGACTTTTGTCGACAGGACCCCCCTTCTTTGTTATCTCGAACCCCCTCCTTAGTGTTCCCAAAGCTAGCTGGCAGGTCCTTGCCCCTTATGCACTGTAATTATGCACTTATGCACTGTAATAGTTTGCCTTTGACCGTGTTTCGGCCATAGTATCGGGATAGTAGTCAAGAGGTCGCGCGTTCGATTCCTACTCCCGGCACACAAACCTTTGGCTTTTTTTTCTTCTAACTCAAAAGTCGAATTCTCGGAAACTGCCCGGAAAATGCAATGGTCGTAACGAGAATTTGTCTTACTCTGAATATCGACTCAGGGTACATTCTTGATATGTCAGCTAGCTCCCCGAGTCAAGTTTTCTGTTCCTTTAAGTGAGATTTGGAACCAGGGGCTTAAGTTGTTATCTCTACTCAGTGCTTCTTATAGTATTGTCAGCACCAGATGGTGCACATTTGGGCGGTTTTCCGTGGTGGGCGCTTCGAATTTTTCTGGTGCGCGCATTGCGCCATTTTAGCGCATTTCCCTAAATCTCGGCGCAAATTCGGAGCTTTTTGCTATCCACATATCTTAAAAGTGAAAACCAGATATGGATATGTAAATACCACTTAGTCATTTTATATTTAGAGCTCGAGGGTTGTGGGATGCCAAATCTTTATCGAATGTCAAAAAATTTCATTCGAAAACACCGTGTAATGGTCATGCGGGTTCAGAATGTGATGTCCCTCTTTACTGGAGTCACGAAAAGGCTTAGGACAGCCAAAACGGTGGGTTATTTGTTGAAAGCAAAGCCTAGTTTTAAAGTATTCAAATATTTCAAAATACGGTAAGTTGACGAGTAAATAGTGCGAGGGGTCCTTTAAGAGCATTGTTGTGGGATACGTTCTCATGCAGCCCTTTCCCTCGTGCTACACTATCCTTAGCAATTAGCTCTCCGCTCAGCAGTTTATTCCCCAAAGTCAACCATCATAACAATAGCCAATTCTTGAACGAATTAGTTAAGGACGCGAGGTCGGGTGACCTTAGCGCCAGAGCGAACTCGAAGAGAAGGTAGAACACTACTGAATCTTACCTGTGCAGAATTACATATTACCAAGAACAAATAATCCTCAAATAACTTTGAGGAAAGCTATTGAGCGGAGTTCAACTATCTTGTATCTTTTGTTTTCTATCTTCAACTTGTTTGACCGATCGGAAGTATTTCTGTAAGAATATCGTTATTTGTTTATTTCAACTATAGACAAGGTTTACGAACACCATAATACGGCAGAATCCCATAGTGCGAGGGGTCCTTTAAGAGCATAAATAAAGAAGAGCTGGAGCCCCTATGGCACTTTCACATGGCTAGGCTATGGATCGATCACGGCTGAACCAGCATTCCTTTGTCTCTTAAAACCGGTTTTTGGCCCAGAGAATCGTGGGTACCAATGGGGTCAAAACGACTTGATGATGATGATGATGATCGTTTTAATTTAAAAGAAAAACAATCACAGCAAAATGCCGAATTCGTTTCTCCGTGTCAAACGTCAAAAATACACTGAATGAAATATAAATTATCAAAAATAAAACATTGTCATAAAACAAACTGAATTTGCGTTATACCATTCAGTGAAACTAGGCACGAAACTTTTCTTGAACCGGTCAGTGCGGCAATGAATTGGGGCGAGCTTTGGGACGTTCACTGCTACTGCTCTAGGTTGGCGAAGTCTCTCGGGTAAATGGGGACTAGGGAGGAGGGAACGGTGCACGGGGTGGGAAAGGAGTTTTAGGCCAAAAGTCTGGCAAAGGTGCTCTCTCCTCTCTGCAAGCGTTTGCAGCCGAAGTTCCTTTAGCAGAAAAGAGTAAGGTAATCTGGCTTAAGGTAATTCAGGCCAAGCCCCAGGAACCTTAGCTACGTTTACCACGCGGTCATCCTCGGTAACAATCTGGTTCGCCCTAGGAATGGTTCATTTGGAGCATATGCTCTTGCCAAATTGTCATATATAACTCAAATATTTGTAACTCGATATAATCTGTAACTCGATAAACTGCAGTTTGCAAAATACAAAACAAATTTTGTTTTTTATCGCTTTTATTCTTTTCGAACTATCATGGTGAAATTCAAATTTGTAGAAATCGTGATATATAAAAGTAAACACTAAATAAGATTAGAATTTTAACGAAAGACGGTACAAACCTCACAACAAATGTTTGTTCCGTTCTTGCGAAGGTATTTGCAGAGACGATCTCGGCTCAAGTTTAAAGAGATGTAAAGTACGCTAGGCTATTGATACGGTACGAACCCCTCGCAGCAGATTCTGTCAAGATAACACAAGGATGCACATTCGACAGACAACACTTGGATATAATCTGTTGTGATTTTGAAGACGTTATGCATTTAATGTTCCGACGCCGAAAAAGCATCTGCTAACTTTTTGGTTCCTGGCAACGCTTGTTATACATAACAGAGAATGAATAGCGTTTTCAAAATCACAACAGATTACATACCAGGTATTGTCTGTTGAAACTGCGGATCCTTGTGTTATCCGTTATGAAACTCCTGACAGAGCAGCACGTTAAGTAAGATAGGTCTTTAATCTCGTGAACGCCATCGGGTAGACCATTTTAATGGCCGAAATTACTAAAAAAAAAATTCTCCGGCCACTTCCGTCCAGTGTTCGAAATACTCTTGATGTCTAACTTTCCTTGCCGATACAAAATCGCCGGGTACCTAGCGGAAGAACCAGAAGCGGTATTACCTCGGGCATAACAGCTGCTCCCGAAGATCGCCGTGATTGTTTGACACAGGAATTGAGTTGAAAAAAAAATGTTTACAACGGATACGTCAGCTATGATTCTTCATCAGCGATATTTCGGCCCTTCTTGGCAAGGGTCCTCATCAGGCTGTCAATCCTCTGGTTAAACTTCGGGGAAGGAAACAAATTACTGATTACAGGTTTGTTTCCTTCCCCGAAGTTTAACCAGAGGATTGACAGCCTGACGAGGACCCTTGCCAAGTAGGGCCGAAATATCGCTGATGAAGAATCATAGCTGACGTATCCGTTGTAAACATTGTTTGAATAAATGTTTCAAAGTCAGCTTGGGCTCAAAGGATATTTATTGAGTTGTTAGTGAGACGTTTTCTCGTTCTTCCTGAGGATCACTGGCGTGTTTTGGACTTAGTCATATAGAGTATAGTACGACATGGTTTGGTTGGGAAAGTCCAGGTTAGGAAACGATCAGGTTTTCGGCCGGCTGTAAAAATCAGATCGGATGCAAGAAAAAAAAAATGGAAGACTACAAGAAGACTTACCTCGTCGTCCGAGGTTGAGTCCTCATTACCTTCAGCTGAGCCTTGCGCCTTCTCAAGTTCTGATGCCTTTTTCCTAAAATCAGTAAAAGTTTGTCGCCTGGTACGAACAATAGTACAGACATTCTACTTTAAATTTCCCGGTTTATTTAAATGTTTTTTTTTTGCACCAACTACCATATTCGATGGTGCAAAAGGGATAAGTCAGCTACATTTTATTAGAGCTATATTTCCCCTTGACCCTTGCCAAGAAGGACCGAAATATAGCTCTAATAAGATGTAGCTGACTTATCTGTTTTGCACCGTCGAATATGATTCGCAGTCAGCTTGGGCTGGACTATCCAACAACTACCACTTCAGAGGATCATAATTGCGATTCCGAAATCAAGGTATGTTGTATCAGGCACTTTGACAGACATTTTTTAAACTCATTTTATTTCCTTAATAGCATTTACAACTGCTAGCAGTGGATCGTCAACATAACAAATTACGAATCACGGCTGATTGATATTCTGACAGTTAAAATTACGAATAAAATGTAGTTGCGTTTTCGCAGATACCATGGTATCTGTTGCCACGGTAACTGGATCTGCAATTAGTTGTTTTTGCAGTTACCGTGGTATCTGATACACGGTTGCTCTGCAAAAACGACAATTGCCGAAACTGCGCTTTTCCAAGTCATCCCAAAAACTGATATTTAGTCCCACCACTCAGTGCCAAACTTCTTCCCCACCAATTCGACAAAAATTGAAGAAGGTGACATAATTTTTCAGATACCACGATCAGTTATCACGCTCGGACCTGAAACCTGAAATCGGTATCTGAATATCAGATACCACGATAACTGCAACAACGCCTTTTGACCGTGGTACAGATACCAAGATAACTGCCAAAACGACTTTAGACCGTGGTATCAGATACCATGGTATCTGCAAAAACGCAACCATTCAGAGTTGTGTTTCAGTCGTAAACCTCCAGCAGGACGCGAGGGCACTCACTGAAACTGAAGCAATCTTCACAGTAACAAACGGGAGCGATTCAATTTCTTCACAGACCAGTATGACCCCCTGTGAAACTCCCTACACGAGGAGACAGTTATGGCGGAAACAACAGATGCATTCACTAGAAGAGTAGACAATGACTGGAAAGATGTCATGTGGGAAACTAGCTAACGGGATCCAATATCAACTTCCAGTCCGTAAGCACCGGTGGCGTCAACATGTTACAGAGCCTTGTCGCTTGCAAGTGATATTCCCGGTAATTAAGGTCATGGGCGTTACGTATGAGGGGGGGGGGGGTGAGACAGAGATAAACATTAACTTACATCTCAGCTCTCAGTTTTCGGTCGGCAGAATCCTCTTTAACTCGACGAATAATATCCGTCAATGATACATCAACTGCGTCAAACTCGTACGCTCTCTATACAAAATAAGTAATGGAATTACCTTGAAATTCACTGTGCACGTGACAAACGAAAGGTTTCTCCTTTTTTGGTATTACTAACAAATATGACGCAAAACTAGTGACTCCTACAGCTAAGAATAACACTTATTACCAGACGAGAACAGCAAAAAGGAAGATTTAGAAAGTATGCTATGCTTTTGTGAATATAACGTTTGAAAAAGTTCTGTGAAAGTATTTGAGTGTGATGGAAGTTGTTGGAATAGTTGGTAAACTGTAAATGGACACAGGACTCAGATTGTAAAATAATCACAGATTTGTACATATACAGTTTTAACACGCGCATTTTGATATTTGTTATTACTTGTATTTGTATGTCGTTCAACCCGTATCGTTCTTCTGCTTTTTTTACATGTCGTTTTATGATTTATTGGTTCCGCATCGTTTTTCTGTTGGTATTGTGTTGGATCTTATGATTTAGTTTTTTTTTTTTCACTGAGGACGGTTTGCCAGAAGTGCAATCGAAATATCCAAAACTATATTTATCCCTCGCACATCATCTTAGAGGGATAAATAGCTGACCAAGAAAAAAACCCGAAAATCACGGTTTCCTATTTCTTTTAGGAAGACTATTGCGACAATTGTTGCGGCTACAGTCTTGTTATTAAGTATGTTAAATCACATTTGAGTGTTAGTTAGTATACGGGACAGCTACAGGCACAATCGAGCAGAACAAGGATTAAGAACAACATGAGACAGTCCTCCAAACAAGTCTACAAAAGACTACACTGGAAACGGGCTATACTAGTAACAATTTCCAGTTTTGTGCAATTAAGTAAATGAACCGTCCCACCTAACATAAAAATACTGGGAGACTGCTAGACCCTATCGTTCGGAACAAGAATTAAAACAGAAAAATAAGCGTATAAACAAACACGTCCGCTGACGGGAGAACTTACGAACTGACAGTGACTAGACTAGAAGGAAACGACTAGATTAGAAAATACTTTCGGTCTAGTTCAGAAACATCTAGATTCGACCGAAAATATAGAGCCATAAGAATCCGATCGCTCGCCAAATTGTTTTGCCTTCAACAGTCGGGGGGGCGGGGGGGGGGGGGGGGGAAGGGACTACACGACCGTGTCTAGACAAAACGCCCTATCTCGAAAATCGTAGTTCGAGAAAAATCACTTCAAAGATTTGAAATCGTTTTCCTGTGGCCGCTTTTTTTCTATGAAAATTTATGGGGTTTTGATTAATTCTGTCTAATCAGTATATTCAACTCAAGTGCACAGTCAAGTCCTAAATAATCAAATCCGAGTATTCCTCTAGCTAGAACCAGTTTTCTACACTTAGGGCATTCTTTTTTTTTGTAAAATTCACGTAAAGCGCCCTATCTTGAGATAGGCTCCACTGAAAATTTTTTATATTCGTCTAAATGCGCCCTAAATACAGATAGAGCGTTTTAGTATGACTATACTGTTCACTTTATAAATGGATGTTATGCCTTATCTCAAAATAGGTCGTTTTGCCTTGATCTTAATTTTTTCTTTCTAACCGTCATACCGCCTTAAGTTGACTTAGGTCATGTCAGTTTTAATTTTATTTTGAAGAAGCCTAAACAAGTGGACAAAAAACGAATAATACAAAAAGAAGATAATTAAATGCAGCAATTCCACTGGTAATCTCTTTCATCGTCTCCCGCTGACGATGCATCGTCTTCACGGTTGACTTCAAGGTCATCAACATTTTCGGTCACTACTAGTGACTCGTAAAATTGACGGATGGTCCTCTTTTGTGGCATAGATTTAAGTAGAGTCTCCAAGTCTTTCTTATTTTCCAGTGAGATTCCACGAGGAGAACTCTGGAACCGGAATGCATCAAACCCCTTCTCGATAATCCTATGAGTTTTTAGGGTATTTTTTTTCCCGAATATGTTGCATTCCTGGAATTCGGCAGACCGTTTCCCAAAAAATTCCATGGAATCTCTCCGCACTTCTAAAACTTTCATCTCAGAAATTTCCTTAAGAGACGGTTTTCCTAGTTTCGAAAACTCGCAAAACTGGTCGAATTTCAAGACGTTTGTGGAGGTGAACTTCCGAGACTTTTCAATGATTTGAACATATTGGTCGAGATCGTAGATAATCTCTACTTTGTTCATCGTATTATTTTGGACTATTTCAGCTTCCAGAATCTCCGTTCACTCGGTACCAGAATTCACGGCTAACTGCCCTATCTATGACTCCAAAACCGACCTATTTAATTCCTTCAGCCTCCAAATTCACGCCAAAACGCCTTACCTTAACTTGGGGCAGCAAACAGAGAATGATTACTCGTAGTAAAGTGACCTAAGTTGAGATAGGGCGTTTTGGCTTGAACACTTGAAAATACTTGAAGAGTTAGGGCGCTTCTGCCACATGACATTTTTGTCATTTAAAGCGGGAGCTCTGCGATTTCAACAGAAAGTGGTAGAGGAGGCCATCTAGTGTCAAAATCCGTCATTCACGCCAAACCGCCCTATGTCAACTTAGGGCGTTTTGCCGAAACACGGTCGTACAGGTCCACGTCTCGCTCTACAAAGCAATTAGCTACCTACCGAGTTTTTCTTCCTATTTTTCCGGAATTTCCTCAGCATATTCTTGTACATCTCATCCGTTATTTCATACGGTGGGTCCCGGTCAAGCCCGTTCTTTTCTGTAAAAGTGTTAACGAGTCCTAATCGCTCATGACCAACGTATAATGTTTGTGTGCCATCTTTCTTTACTCTTCTGTTGACGCCACCATCTGGAATAAGAACAGTTACTGAAAAGCCGGCCCGCAGAATCAGACCAAGAGCGTGTTCCATCCTACTTACCGTAGTTACTACGCATGACGTCACGAATTCTGGAACGATTTTTCTATTTTCCAGCAAAATTGCCACGGGTGAATCCGACCAATCAAGTTACAGTGATCCGTAGTTACCACGCTTACTACGCTCCAGAGCATGGTAAACAAATAGGGACTATTTCTAGAAGGTTGGAATGGTCAGCGTAGTAACTTTTTACGAGGTTGGAACGAAAATAGTAACTAACTAATAGTTACTATTGTTAAAAGGGTGGAACACGCTCTAATGCTGTCATTTTTCACCATTACGAAATTTTTAGCTCATTTCAAGTTTTCGCGTTCTACGCGAACTTTTTCTAATATTGATTTTTGTTTTACCGAAATCGAATGGCTCAAACCCTTCCAAAACCTCATTTACCACCACATTACTTTACCCTACGATGGGGGGGCACATCTCGGTGTGGGCTGAGCTTTCTTCTTTGGTTTCGTTTCTTATTATTTTGGAGTGGTTTTTCATTTTTTTTAATGGTTTTCATTCTTTTTGTTTTACAATTTTTATGTGAAAGAGGAAAAGACGAATTCTGAGAAAAAGTTAAGATAAGTGTAGAAGCATTATAGAAGTAAAAGGTTTCAAAGAAAAAATGGAAGAAGGCGCGACAGTTGTGTCACAGAGAGAAGAAGGGTAAAAACAACAAAGAGGTACTCTGCCAGCTAGGTAGTGTTCCAGGGTTCTTCCTTCCAACGCTTACTAAAAGTTACCACCGTCGTTCCAAATCTTTATAACTTTATATAGGCTGGGACGATGATGGTAGCTGTACCTATCGGTAGGAGGTGGATGTCCTTAAAGGACCCCTCTTACCTACTCTGCCTTTTATATTATCCCTAGCGCCTTTATGGAATTATATGATTCTGAAATCCCGCCTTTCGCCATTGTTTGGTTTTGTTCCTACGTCTTTTTTGCGCTTTTTCGACCGCGCCGAATTTTGCTCGTCATGTAATGCAAACTTGGCCGAAAGCATCAAGGTTCGCCGACACTCTTTTACACATAAGGACATGAGAAGCTTAACACTGTTGTTTTTCATTTTGGAAGACATGGTGACCATCAGGTCCATCTGCTATTTAACACTTCTTTTGTCTTGCTTGGTTTCCCCACTTTTTAACCACGGCACGTTCAGTTTTCAAATATTTTGCACCCAGCCGCCGCGTCGGAGAACAGGAGGGCTGGATGAAGTCGACAAACACTAACAAGAAAATCGCTAATTTAACGTGGCAAGTGATGGTATTTTCGAAAACGATTTTTCTGAACCACTTATTCTTGAAAAGATCATTTCTAGTAAGAGTGGTGCAGTAAAGAAAAATGCAAATATTTACTGTTTGTGTTGCAATGTTCTAAAACAGTTGAATACTTTAAAAACCCGGATCTGCTTTAATAATCGACTGTACTAAACCGATACGTCAGCTCATTCTACTCGAGGGATAGTTGGGCCTTTCTTGGCAAGGGTCCTCTTTAGGCTCAAGCTAGAAAAGTGTACCTGTGTCGACCGGGTCATGCAGTAGAGGTATGCTTATTTGAACGTTTGTTGACTTCGAATTTCATGCACTTGCTCTGACTTAAGTCAACTAGCAGTTCGTCAAAGTAGGTAATTAAGGGCCTCTGAAAACAACTGAATAGGTATTTTTGATATTAATTCTACCATTCTACCAAAGCCTAAAACTGCACTGTTCACATTAAAGTAAGTGTTCAAATAAGCATACCTCTACTGCACTCCCAATTTCCCATCAGTTGACTTACCTTGGATGCCAAGATACTGTTCGTCATCTGAGCTAAAACCACTCCGATCGTCCCCAGCTTCCTTCTTGATACTTTGAAGCTCATGCTGGTACCGACGCTTAATTCTATCCTCAAACTGATAAGGATGCTTTGAATTTTTTGACTGGGGGTATTTCATTCTCATTCTGATTGGCTGATTGGGC
The DNA here is from genome assembly GCA_023053575.1 of Branchinecta lynchi. NCBI lineage: Eukaryota > Metazoa > Arthropoda > Branchiopoda > Anostraca > Branchinectidae > Branchinecta > Branchinecta lynchi. The sequence continues at coordinate 2,682,344 of JAKZAP010000007.1, forward strand.
CCAAGTTGTAAAGCTGTGTCAATCAAAGCCTGGCGAGAAATGACAATGTCCTTCAGCAGTTTATGATGATACTCTAACATGTATTTCCTGAAATTAAGAAGCGTTGGGAAATATTACTTAGTAACCCTACTAAGTACACTACCCGTTACAAGCATGCAAAACGTCTGTTAGCCTCAGAAAGAACAAGACCAAAAGTTTCGATGGGATCCCAAAAATTTAATATTTGAGCCAGACAATTGGGTCTTGTCTTCGCCAGACTCCTTGAACATTTTTACTATTAAAGTCCAAGTAGCTAATCATCTGAAGAACCAAGTTCCGGTATGGATCCAGCATGTGTGTTTACCCCTATAAGCCTATGTCTATATCGACAAGACTGGTCGAAACTTTAGTCTGGCAAAACAAGTAAAGCTCAAAAACGAATTCACTGTAACTCCTTACAGCTGTATCTAACATCTAATCAACTTCAAATAGCTAATCATCTGAGAAAACCAAGTTCAGGTATGGATTCAGCACGTGTATACCCCTATAAGTCATGTCTATTTTGACGAAACTGATCGAAACTTCCAGCCTTGCTTCTGCCAAACTTGCGGTTTCGGAAGAAATCCGGAACTACTAGTCAGGCCAAAAAAATGAAGCTCAAAAACGAATTCAGCGTATCTCCTTACCCCTATATCGAACATCTAATTAACTTCAAATCGAGGGGTTGCGCACTGGCCGATTTCGTGTACACCATGAGGCAGAGGCAGATGAGGCACGTGAGGCAGGCATGAGGCACGTGAGGCAGACATGAGGCACGTGAGGCAGGCATGAGGCACGTGAGGCAGGCATGAGGCACGTGAGGCAGGCATGAGGCACGTGAGGCAGACATGAGGCACGTGAGGCAGACACGATGAAAATACAACTTGCGTAGAATTGAAGTCATCGGACCAACAAATCTTAGCAATCTCAGTGTCAAAATGTCGCAACATTTTTGTTTGATATTACATATTGATTCAGCAATTTGTTTGTGGCGAATCTCTGAAAGTACCCAGTACCGACAGTACTGTTCAGGCCACAGAGTATCATGATAGTAATATAAGAGGTCTAACTCGCCCATCTTGCAATGTAACGGATGGGATGGAAAAATTCCCGCGCGCCATCTGCAGAAGATTCTCATTTGACCATTTGATTTTGGCCTACATTTGACGGTTCGTTTTGACGCCATAGTCATTGAGTGTGAAACCCTGACTGGTTTTACAGTAGACCCAGGGGCATCAAGAGCCCTTCCTTGTAGGGGGAGGGGGTGGGGAGGGGCAGCTCCAAGATTATACCAGAATTGTTCGAGATTTTACCTTGGAATTTACCGGAATTTCTTTGCATTCCTACGTCATTTCTTTGAAGTTTATTCACTGCCCAGATCTTAAAATATTTTTCTACATCCGGAGAAGGGGGGGAAATAATCATTGAAAACATGCATCCATGTGCGACCCTGTATTCAGCCGAACTCCGAAACTTTGGTTGCCTTCTTAGTTTTGACATGTTATTATGGCACTTGCCTTTCGGCCAAGTGCCATATAGCGATCGCAATTTCTGTCCGTCCGTCGGTCGGTCCAGATTTTGCTAGTTCGGGCACTTCCACATACGCTAGGACGATCAAACTTGGCAGGCATATCAGGGACCCCAAATGATTGTTGCATCATTTCACCGATCCGAGCATCGTTGGGGGAGTGGAGGGAGGGGAATCTGGAATCTTGAGGTATTTATAACTTTTGAACGGGTGATCGGATAGCAATGAAAAACTAGACCTACGTTGCCTGGGCAACGTGAAGTGTTTTGTTTCTTCGCTTTCGGTTAAATGCTGGAGTTATCAACTTATCGAAGCTTTTAAAACGGTTTGTTCCAAAAGAAAAATCACATGATCAATTAAAAGATATTCTTTAGCGTTGTAAAAACAACAATAAAACAATATCGGAAGAAGGAGCAGTTGAACTTTATCCTTTTCAATCCGTAGACATCGTGACGGATAAAAACTTGGGACAATATCTTATATAATCTAGTTGGTATTATAAAGCTATCCTTAACTTTTCAGGATTAAAATACCACAGATGACGCTATCAATTATTACGAAACTACCTCATTGTTTTACGTTATCATTGTACCCCTTGCGTAAACAGTTAATCCTAGGTTATAGTGATAGACCATCGATACAAACTTTCTTACCGTCATATTTACAGAAATCGAATACACTGTGCACTAATTTGCAAAAATTTCTAGCCCCTTGTGAACCGATTCCTACTTACAAGTCCCTCTCCCGTGATAGAAATCAAGTTCACGGGAAACAAATAATGGGTACACCAGCTAGCAAAAGTTGCAAACCGCTCATCGCTGAAGATGATTGTAGCATAACAGCCGATTATTACTTACAAGTCCCATGCATGTCTTACAATTGGGAACAAAAGTTTTCTTACCATCGAATACACCGGAAACGAATAACAGGTAGCATAACAGCCGATTATTACTTCCAAGCCCCATGCATGTCTTACAATTGGGAACAAAAGTGTTCTTACAATCGAATACACCGGAAACAAATAACAGGTACATCAACTAGCAAAAGCTGCAAACTCCTCATTGCCGAAGATGATTATGAGCTAACAGTCGACTGTTGCTTACTAGTCCCTTACATGTCTCACAACTGGTATCGCCTGTTTTTGGTTTCAGTGTGTACCTTACTCCTGAAGTTGTCAACCCCTTGAAAACTTTCAAACTGGTTTATCTCAGGAAGGATTTTTGTTAAAAAAAATGGATGACATATACTTTGATCAGCTCATCAAGGGCTATCGATTGCCCTAACAACAACAAAAGAATATCGGAAAAAGGGACTAAATTGACTTCGCAGTCAGTTGAACTTTATCCTTTTCAATCGCAGACATCGTGACGGATTAAAACTTGGAACAATATCTCATATAATCTAGTTGGTATTATAAAGCTATCCGTAACTTTTCAAGATTAAAATACCAGATTAAAATACCACTATTAATTATTACGAAACTACCTCATTGTTTTACATTATCGTTTGTACCCGTTGCAGAAACAGTTAATCCTAGGTTACAGCGATTGACCATCGATACAAACTTTCTTACCGTCAGATTTGTATAAATCGAATACAATATGCAACAATTTGCACAAAATTCTAGCCCCTCGTGAACCGATTCTTACTTACAAGTCCGTCTCCCATGATAGACATCAAGTTCACCGGATAAAAATAATGGGTACACCAGGTAGCAAAAGTTGCAAACCCCTCATCGCTGAAGATTTTTGTAGCAGAACAGCCGATTATTACTTACAAGTCCCTTGCATGTTTTACAATTGGGAACCAAATTGTTCTTACCATCGAATACACCGGAAACAAATCACAGATACACCAGCTGGCAAAAGCTGCAAACCCCTCATTGCCGAAGATGATTATGAGCTAACATATATCGACTGTCGCGTATAAGTCCCCTACATGTCTCACAGCTGGTATCGCCTATTGTTGGTTTCGTGTGTACATTCCTACTGAAGTTGTCAACCCCTTGAAACTTTCAAACTGGTGTATCTCACGAAGGAATCTTTGTACCAAAAAACGGATGTCATGTACTTTGATCAGCTCATCACGGCTATCGATTGCCGTTGAAAAAAAAATTCTACCTGTCTTAGTTCAAAAGTTGACTTTTTTGCCGTAGGCCAACTTTCTAACGTCACCACTTAGAAAGGAGCAAAGGATAAGCTCCAATTTCTTTAGCAATGAGAGAAGTTTTAAAGTTTAAGATGTACATCTGACACCATTTCTCTACCGCACACCCACCCAAGTGCAAAAAAACGAATGATAAACTCAGCTGAAATCGCGAACACAAATGGATAGAAACAATAGATGGCAGCACTTTCGGACCCGTGGTAAAAAGCCACTTTTTGGTTTGCTCTAGATTTTTCTATTTATCACTCAAAGAAGATATGTTGGCTATGGGGCCGGGTAACTGCCGCATATATTTAACACTTATATTTAAACCAATTTTTAACACTATATTTACCAGATCTTTTTTAGATTTTTAACCAGATCAAACACTACATTTAACACCAGATTTTAATCCATCTTCAATTTGAAACTGGTGCCTGCCTGCTTGCGTGCTAGAGCGGAGCTTTCCACTCGAAAGCAGAAACATGGTTTGATGAAACGAAAGGTCGGCTGCACAACTTCAGATAGTCCTCTCTGACATAGGCTATATAACTCCTCTTCACTTCGCACACCGTAGGCTCTGGCTCGAGGACAAGTAAAAACCATCCTTTTTGGCCCAAGGCAAGAGTTCTACGGAGCTTTCCAAAATGTAATGTCATATTCATCAATCCGGCATAAGGTCCACACTTTCCGTAAAAACCGCACAGGTTAGACCCTTACCAATTACCAGGAATAAAATGAAATCGGCGGCATAGGAAAAAAAAAAAAAAAAAAAAACAGGATAAAATCAAAGTGTTGCTCTCGCAACACAATGATGTCTGGAGAGATCTCGTGCCTCAGACGACCCACTTAAAATCCGGACCGGATCCGGTGACTTTGGGGGGAGCTGGAGGGGGGAACCGGAAATCTTGGGAAACGCTTAGAGTGGAGGGATCGGGACGAAACTTGGTCGGAAGAACAAGCACCAGTCCTAGATACATCGTTGAGAGAACCGGACCGGATTCGGGCACTGTGGCGGGAGTTTGGGGGGCGGGGGGGAATTAGGTGATCCCGCTAGTTCGGTACTAGGACGATGGAATTTGGTAGGCATATCAGGGACACGAACAGACTGCCTTAAGAATAGTCGTTGAGTAGTCTTTTGAATAGTCCTGAGTATACTTAAGTCTGTCAGAGATAATTTACCAGGGTTTATTAAAGGCATTAATCAACTAACAAGAAATATATATTTTTTTTTGCCTTTCAAATAATCCGCATGGACAACCCAGTTCAAATTTCCCGAGGGGATAAGAAGCTCCCTCTCTTTTTGTTATTCATCACCTAGATCTCGTAGTTGAGCGAAAAATTTTTCAAAAATCCCTAAACGCATCACCAGAACGGGCGATGAGGCACGTGAGTCAGGCATGAGGCAGACATGAGGCACGTGAGGCAGGCATGAGGCACGTGAGGCACGTGAGGCAGGCATGAGGCACGTGAGGCAGGCATGAGGCACGTGAGGCAGTCATGAGGCACGTGAGGCAGGGAACTTGTACACCATGAGGCACCAGCGATTTCAAATAAAGATTTCAAATAAATCTTCATCTTATAACACATTTTCTGCTTTCAGCCGAATTCCGGGCGAACTGTATGTCCGGCTAAAAACGATTGTCATCTACAGATTCAGCATCTCTTCTCACCCCTAAATCGGACACCTAATCAACTATTCATAAAATTTTTGTTTTTAACAAATTTTTCGGTTTTGGTCGGATTCCGGGAGAACTACTTGTCCGGGTAGTAAATGCTTTTCACATAAGCGTTCAGCATGTCTTCTTACCCCTAATTCGAACATCTAATCAAATTCAAATAAAAATTTTACTTTTAAGAAACTTTCCGGTTTTGGCCGGATTCCCGGCGAACTACTTGTCCGGCGAGAAAATGGTTTTCATACTCGTGCTCAGCATGTTTTCTTACCCCTTAATCAACTCATTAGCTGTTTGAAAATTATTTTGTTTGCCCCTTAATTTGAAGCCCACCCTTAAATGTAGGGCTACAGAGCCCATCTACGAACTCAACCTTTGCGTTGACCCAAAGAATCCTCACACCAAGTTTCATCTAAATATCTCATTCCCTTCGAAAGTTATCGTGCTCAGAGACGGACGGACAGACAGAGGGAAAACTTTTGCGATGTCATAGGTATTCCTCCGCTTACGTTTTGGGAACACAAAAAACAAGACCAAAGGTTTCGATTGGATCCCAAAAATGTTAAAGTTTATCAGACTTCTTGATCCAGACAATCGAATCTTGTACATTTCCAAGTCTTCGCTAGACCCCTTTAACATTTTTGTTATTTATCCATAATCAACCGCTTGATAAATATTCTTTGAGCCCAAGCTGACTTTGAAACATTTATTCAAACAATGTTTACAACGGATACGTCAGCTATGATTCTTCATCAGCGATATTTCGGCCCTTCTTGGCAAGGGTACTCGTCAGGCTGTCAATCCTCTGGTTCAATTGATTACAGGTTTGTTTCCTTCCCCAAAGTTGAACCAGAGGATTGACAGCCTGACGGGACCCTTGCCAAGAAGGGCCGAAATATCGCTGATGAAGAATCATAGCTGACGTATCCGTTGTAAACATTGTTTGAACAAACAACCGCTTGAGTATGTAGCCTACAACAAAATTTTACCATTTTGAAGTTTTTTGCTTACGGGCAACTTTAGTACACCCACTGAGTAACCCCTCCCTTACCAAGTACACCTTTTTTCAGTGAGCAACCCCTCACTTACCCAGTTCATCCTTCTTTCAGTGAGTAGCCCCTCGCGTACCCTAGCAGTTACCTCTTTGGTACACCATCAATCAACCCCCTCGCTTGGCTCACCCAGTGTCTAACCCCTCGAGTAGCCTACTCTTTTAACGGGTACACCTAATTCCTAACCCCTCACGTGCACCTGGGATTGGTTCACGAGTACCTGGGACCGGCTGACCCCACCCCCTCCCCAAACAACTTTGGTACACCCACTGAGCAACCCCTCAGCTATCCAGTACATCTTTTTCCAGTGAGCAACCCCTCCCTTAACAAGTACACCTTTTTTAGTGAGCAACCCCTCACTTATTCCTACAATTCCTACTACATTTCCTACAATCACACATTAGATGTCGTAAACACTCTCGCTCTCCACACTTCGGGCAGAAGTAAGGACCAAATTCTCCCAATCGGCCTACCCGTGTACCTCCTCCTATCTCCCAGCGGTAATATATCAGCACGCATACTAATTAATAATTTCAATTACCCTAGGGCTATAAAATAAACCATTCACCCCATTTCTCTTTCGCATCGCCCCCTTCGAACTTCGATTACATCACTGAATCCAACACATGATTGGCGGCCACGTGCGCAGAGCTATAATCGTTTGAGAATAAAGGAGTAGGACCGCCATAGCCGAAAACTGGTCGGCAAGTTTTGTGTCCGGTTTTCCCCGGATTCCGGGTGGACTACTTGTCCGGTAACAAAATAACTTTCATATTCGGATTCAGCATGTCTCCTTACGCCTAAAACAACTATCTCAACAGCTTTTAAAAAAAAAATTGACCCTTAATTTGAAACCCCCTCCCCCACCCATACTCACACCAAGTTTCATCAAATATCTCATTCCCTTCGGACCCAAAGAATACTCACACCAAGTTTCATCAAAATATCTCATTCCCTTCGAGAGTTATCGTACTTACAGACAGACGGACATTTTTGCGATGTCATAGGTATCCCTCCACTTACGTTTTGGGATCCCAAAAACGGCGTGAGGCGGATGTTAAACCCCTGAATCAAGCAAAATGTGTATGAGTCTCAGAAAAAAACTGGGCGGATCTTAACATACACTGGACAGAAATGGCGACAGATCTGGCAATTCACCAGGTCATACGCAACCTCTTATCAACCTCGAAGATACAAACAAATATCTTGGCCATAGCGTCATGATGAAATACGCGAGATTCCAAATGCTTTCCTCTTGGTTTTCTGAGATGATTGGCCATTGTTTTAATAGTAATCAAAAACTTCTTAAAAACAGTCAATTTTAACAGTCCTTTCTTAAATGGTCATTTTTGGGATCCCAAAACGTAAGTGGAGGGATACCTATGACATCACAAAAGTTGTCCGTCCGTCTGTCCGTCTGTAAGCACGATAACTCTCGATGGGAATGAGATATTTTGATGAAACTTGGTGTGAGGATTCGTTGGGTCGTCGGACCAGTCGAGTTCGTAGGTGGGCTTTCTAGCCGACATTTAGGGGTGGGGGAGGGGGTTCAAATTAAGGGGCAAACAAAATATTTTGAAACAGCTCATGTGATAGTCGATTATGGGGTAAGAAGACATGCTGAACACGATGGTGAAAACCATTTTGTCATCGGACAAGTAGTTTGCCCGGAATCCTGCCGACACCGGAAAGTTTGTTAAAACTAAAAGTTTTATTTGAAGTTGATTAGATATTCGATTCAGGGGTAGGAAGACATGGTGAAGACGATGGTGAAAACCATTTTCTCGACGGACAAGTAGTTCGCCCAGAATCCGGCCCAAACCGGAAAGTTTGTTAAAATTAAAATTTTGTATTTTGAGTTGATTAGATGTTCGATTAAGGGCAAGAAGACAGGCTGAACACTTATGTAAAACAATGTTCTAGCCGGACATGTAGTTCGCCCGGAATCCGGCCAAAACCGGAAAATTGTTAAAAGTTAAAGTTTTATTTCTGGTTGATTAGATAACCGATTTAGGGGTAAGAAGAGATGCTGAATCCGTGTGTGATAATCATATTTTAACCGGACATATAGTTCGACCGGAATCCGGCTGGAGTCGGAAAATTTGTTATAAGGTAAATTTTTATTCGAAGTTGATTAGATGTTCATTACTGGGGAAAGAAGATACCCTCAGTTCGTTTTTTAGCTTTCTTTTTTCGCCGGACAAGTAGTTCTGGAGTTCGGCCGAAACCGGGAAATTGGCAGAAGTGGCAGGAAGTTTTCGTCAAAACAGATATGACTTGTAGGGGTAAACACACATGCTGAATCCAAATCTGAATTTGTTTTTCTCAGATGATTAGCTCCTTTCTGAATTTTAATTGTAAAAATGTTCAAGGAGTCTGGCGATGACTGGATCTGGCTAAGACAAGACTCAGTTGTCTGGATCAGATATAATTTTTGAGATCCCATCGGAACCTTTGGTCATGTTCTTTAAAACAGTCGGTTTTTCTGATTATCAGTAGATTTTTCATCAAAACAGGCATTTTCTGGAGATAAAAAAAAAATTCAACGGAGCACTTTCACTGTTACTTCTTGAATTTTAATTCATGACATTCCTCCCTCTGGAGCTCCTGGTTCAATTGGCCCAGCTGGTATGCCCGGTATCAAGGGTCAGCCTGGTGAAACCGGTCGTCCAGGTAACCGTCCTTCATATTATTATCTTGGGTCCTTCTGTATGTTTCAAGGCCGTGGAATCTCATAAGTCATCCAGAACAACTCGATTTGCTTCTGAGTTTCACTTCCAAAATTAAAGGAAGGGCAATACTAGAAACTGAAATATTTTCACGTAACTGCGGCTCCAGGCATCTTCAAAGCTTAGTCGAACAGGGATACGACAGTCTAGTTACTCATCATCATATTATTATCTTGGGTCCTTCTGTATGTTTCAAGGCCGTGGAATCTCATAAGTCATCCAGAACAACTCGATTTGCTTCTGAGTTTCTCTGCCAAAATTAAAGGAAGGGCAATACTAGAAACTGAAATATTTTCACGTAACTGCGGCTCCAGGGCATCTTCAAAGCTTAGTCGAACAGGGATACGACAATCTAGTTACTCATCATCATATTATTATCTTGGGTCCTTCTGTATGTTTCAAGGCCGTGGAATCTCATAAGTCATCCAGAACAACTCGATTTGCTTCTGAGTTTCACTGCCAAAATTAAAGGAAGGGCAATACTAGAAACATGAAATATTTTCACGTAACTGCGGCTCCAGGCATCTTTAAAGCTTAGTCGAACCGGGATACGACAGTCTAGTTACTCATCACCTATTCGCTTTAATAGGCTTGAAGAACCGATGAAAACGCGCTACTAGCCTGGGATTCCAGGCGGTGGAAGATATTCTCTGCTGCATCTACCACTTGGACTTCCGTAACTAACTTCAACACGCCATTCAGAAGCTACCCACCCAAAAGACGACGTGCAACTCTCTACACTACTCTGGTGGTGTAGGAATAACTAAGGTCTAAGAAAAGGAATTACTTATTTAGTAAAAAAAAATATTCTTTGAGCCCACCTGACTTTGAAACATTTATTCAAACAATTGTAAAATCGTTGTTAACATTGTTTGAATATGCTTAATTAGTATTAATAGGCTTTTAACAGATCAAGTTCTGAAGTGCAGAAAATGACCTAGCGACCGAAAAAGGCCCTAGCTTTTCTTGCTTGTGGAGCCTGAGGACCCTTTGACAAGAAATCCCGAAATATAGGCTAGCCACACTGTAAAAAGTTTCTCCGAATAAGGATGCAGTATTTGCTACTGGGATTAATCTTATCTGAATAAAGACAAGACTAATCCCAGTAGCAAATACTGCAAGATTTTTTTTTACAGTGCAATACACTTGTTTAGCTCACAACTGGTCTTATCCCTCAATAACTGTGAACGTGCATGTATTGCTAAGTATAATCTGATGGCAATATCTTCTAGATCATAACAGATTCAAATAGTTTCAGAGTTTATTAAAATATATCTATGATTCTATGCTAACCTTAATTTTCAAGGATACAGAATACTCAAAATCTACAAGAGACATATGACATATCCAGTATGTCGAGGGATATAAGTTTGATTTCTAGGGCACACAGGTAGTTACTCTGCTACTAATGACTGAGACATTCGAGGAAAGACCACTTATTGTTACTAGAAAGTAGCCTATTTTGGGAAGTGTTCTCATGGGATCAAAGCTGTATAGCCTTGAGACCAAATCTTTGTTTGGTGTCTCACTAGTTCGTTTCATTTGTATAGGTAGGCTATTCCAATAGCAATATTAGACACATTTCCAAATTATACCATGGATAAACACTCACCTCTTAAGGGCTTTCTGGGTACTTTTTTGAAGGTCAAGCAATGGTGGAACATTGGGCTTTAGCCACCCCTCCCAGAGAAGCTCTACAAACTTTTCTAGTGGGTTTGAGAAACAAAAATTGTCTCCACTGAAGAGCTGGGAAAGGGTTTTTTCTTGCTCTTCTGCGCTATTCTCGGGGAACTTTGGAAGGAACTTTTCCTAGAAGAAAAATAACAGTAAACAAACAAAACTCTGGTATCAACCTTTTGTTTCACTCTGAATATCTTGTATCCAGAGATTTTTTTTATTCCGCTTCTTTTCAGAAACCTAAGCATTGAAATTAGACAAGAAACTCCTGTATATCAGAAAACACAGGAAACCACAGTATATCAGAAACAAGTAGCAGAACTGACTAGAAGCTACATTTAGGCAGGGGTGGTATACCCCCCATGTCTCAGACAATTATACTCTAATAAAAATAATAATTTATCTGTAACCCACTATACAAAAACAATGTGAAGATAGTGGAGTAAAGAAAAGAAAGAGACAGATAAACAACTGAAGAAACACTAGTACAACATAGTAAACACAAAAATTAACAGAACAAACGGATGAGCCTGTGATATGGAGTAAGCCCTCTATATGCTGGTCCAGATAAATTATTATGAAGCTCCTGGACTTTTGCCATTATACCGGAGCTTTGTATTTTCAGATTATTCTTCAATTTCGATACAGAGAATAATCCGAAACCAGACTCTTGTTGTCTGGTTTGAGCTTGTGAGTCTCAGATAATTATAAGTAACTATTGTGTTTTGAGCTTGTCAGAATACATAGCTTGAGCCTATCGGCAGCTTCTGCTGCTTTGAGCAAAGAGATCTCCCAAGATCTGGCACAAGACAGAGACGATTTGCTAAGACCTGGCTAGGATGCCACCATTTGAAATTCTTTGACTCCAGGTGCAACTGAGGTCGAGAGGAAAACATCTGCTTGTTACAAGATGGTTACAAGTAAATTAGGCCTAGAAGGTAAAACACTGCAATCTGAACACACCGAAAATTTGGACGTGTTGGTAGAACAAATCAAACATGACACTTTTATTTTATTTATCAAATCAAAGACGAAGTGCTAGCCCTTGTAAATAAAAACAGAATAGCCAACAGTCCTAACAATCCAAAACTCAAATACAGGAGGGGTATCCAACCTCGAATTTATATAGCCTCAAACTTGGACAGAGTGCTAGTCCCTGCAAATAAAATTGAATAGTCAATAGTCCTGACAACCCAAAACTCAATACAGGAGGGGTATCGAACCTCAAATCTATATAGCCTCGAACTTCGCCTGAAAATACAGGAGTGTTGCATGAAGCTGCCCTTACTATGGCACCGCCCACCCCCCAATTGGCCATGGTACATGATCCTGCCGCCTTGGATCATGAAGCTGCCACCCCAGAAAAATCATGCAAATTCCAAGAAAACAGCAAATTTTGTTATTTAAACCGATGAGAGGTTCTTGCCCTGTGTTATTACTCTTTATACTCGGACCGGCGGCTTATGTCCCACTTGGGATCATTATATGGTAGCGTTGGAGCGGCAGCAGTATTCACCCTTCGAAGGCGTATAGGGATCGTAGTCTTTCGTTTAGGGAGGTCGGTTCTTTTCCTTTAACACTTACTTTATTTATTCCTTTAGTACAACCTGCTTCTGTTAACACGTAAGGTAATCTAATAATACAGACACATGTCTCGCTACAGTCAACTCTCAGAATCATCTGCTCGCTTCGAGCTTCACATCAAATTCCTATTCTTGCTTATTGCGTAGGAGCTAACCGCAGTCGCTACAAAAGATTAAACCAAAGTCCTGATCAAACGTGCCTGAAAACTCAGGAAGAGGATGTTCAACAACAGGGAACTGATAAGGCTACTTCCATCGTCCCGAGGCTTGAATTATAACCAAATATGGAGTTGCTTTTCTCAGACCGCATTATTTCAGATTACGGAATCAACTTTGATATTTAATATCCTAATACTATCCGTAACACTCGTTATCCCTTTCAAGGTTTTGACTCCCGACAAAACAACTATGCCACTGCCAGAACTTGATTTTTATAAACTTCTCTTTACTTGGCTTACTTTATTTTTGCATTCTAAAATTTTTGATCAACCTGTCTAACTCAGTTACGACAGATGTTCCATTTCCAGTATCGGCTTTTCAATAAAATGAAAACAAAACTTTACAAGCCTCTACCCTTCCTTTTGTCCGAAAGTTTGCATGAGCGGTGGTTTGCAAGTTTTTAGACCTGAAACCTTTTGCTCCCCGGCATAGTATGCTGAATACTTTCCCGACAAAAGGGTACTTTATGTACTGATAAAATAGAAGCAATTAAATAAAAGTCTGCATCCCTTCCCTCTTTCGAAAATTTCGTTCAGGGTAGGACCTAATTTATACAATCAATATCGAGTTCTGACTTGGCTAACCCACCCGTAAAGAAGTTAAATTTATAATTTATGGCAACACAATTAGCTTATAATTTTACAATTGTAAGTTGATTTCTAATTTTAACATTAATTTTTTTTTTTTACTTTAATGGAATCAATATGAAGTTCAAATTACTAAGACACCCACGAAAATCTGAATTAAAAGAAAAATAATGCCTCTCCCAATTAAATTAATTCTTGAGCATCTGGAACTTGGTTTAACTGCGGTCACGACTCAAACTGAAAACTACGTTAACACAAACGTTAATTCGCGACGACACTACAATACCGACAACAAGAAAAATTTTACATATTATATACACGACATAAAACAATTAATTATTTTTATTTCGTTTTATCGGAACCAATGAAAATCGGTTCTTAATTTAACTTAAGCAAAATTTACAGTATTATACACACCACATACTACAATTAATTATTTTTATCTCGTTTTATCTACTTCAACTTAAGCAAAAATTACCATATTGTGCTCACAACATTTTACAACTAATTATTTTATTTTATTTTATCTAGTAATTTATTACTATTATTTTTATTACATATATATATATATACAGCCATTTGAATACATTTGATAATGTGAATAAGCATGCCCAACAAATAAAGCAATAGAAAAATCGTGGCCTTCGGCCCTTCAAATACGTTTGAAAGTTTAAAACAAGCATGCTTCACTCATTGAAAAGGAAAATACTACAATTTGTGGCCTGAGGCCCTTCGAATAATTTACATGAATCACATGTTAAAGCGGCAAAACAGCACTAAAAATTATAATTGTCTTATTCCGATGTTCACTGTTACTGTTATGTACACCCACTACCGTGAAAAATTCCGAAACGGTACAACCGGACCATAAGTTCTTGCCTTGCACGGGCATTCGCGGGACGCATAAAAATATCGTTAAGCTGATCCACGGTGACCTCCATCGGAATTCTTTCTCGTCGATGACTTCTGTTGAATAGTTCCTCGTTGATGACTTCTGTTGAATAGTTCCTCGTCCATAACTTCTGTTAAGTAGTTCCTCGTCTTCATCTGTTCTGATGAAAACTCGACCGAAATGGTTACGAATGATGGTTGGTTGACTCGACGCTGACTCGGTTGACTTGATGACTTCTGTTGAGTCGTTCCTCGTCGATAACTTCTGCTGGGTTTATGGCAAAACTGCTTCTAGCTGTTCTGATGAAAATTCGACAGGAATTCTTATGAACGATGGTTGATTAACGGCTCCGTTCATCCACGGATGCGGTATGGGAGCACTCCGACTTGGAATACTAGGGAGGGGTTTTATGACTACGTCCCCTCTTGGTTCCTCTGGTAGAATAGCTGGCGAAAACGGCATGGCCTCGTATGCGAATACATCTACGGCTACTTCAAGATTCGGTGGCAACTCAGCTCGTTCGCCGTCCTCCATTGGCATGGGCAGAGTGTGAGGGCGATGCCGCTCCTCGTTCTGTGGCGACTCGGCTCGTTCACCGTCCTCCATTGGCATGGGTGGAGTCTGAGGGCGATGCTGATCCTCTTCTCCTTCCTCATCCGCGAAAAGGTCAGCAAGCCGTTCATCGATTCTCCTAGGGCTCATATTGACGTCCCCTACCGGTTCCTCTGTTGGCGTTATCGAAGCGAAGCGTTGTCGAACTAGTTGGCTTTTCATGCTGTATGCAGGGCAGGGCCGTTATCAGCTAAGCTCTTCTGTGCTCCTTAGTCGAACTTCTGCTGATGCGGACATAAGTCGTCTGCGTCGTGACTTCTAAATCGGGAAACGGATGTCGCTGCAATCGTTTCTTCTTTCCCGCCACTGGCAAGGTCGATGTTTGAGAGCGATGACTGGCTCCTCAACAAATGCTCGACGAACTGCTCCTCCATGACCGGGATTTCTGCAGAGACGACTCGTAGTAAGGACTAAGTTGGTTCGGCTTCGGTTCGACCTGTAATATAAAATAAACGCAGTATATCTGGAATACTTATTTAATCGCTTTACACGATTACTTTTGGCGTCCTCTCATTCTCATGTTTCTTTCTTCTCCGTGTTTCTTGTTATTTGTATATGTGCTTCGCGAAAATTTAAAACACCTCAAATCTGACGTTTAACGCACATCAGATGCTAAAACCGCAAATCACGGGAGCTGTTTTAATTTAAAGACACCTCAATTCTGACGTTTAACGCACATCAGATGCTAAAACCGCAAATCACGGGAGCTCTTTAAAATTTCCCACGACTTCTCTTTGAGCGTTTAAAGTACGCTAAGGGTAACTTGACCGCAAGTTCTGACCTTTCAAATCGCGACATATGCTAATCCATTTAAGCTGGATGGCCTCTGACGGTAGTTTTTAGCTGTACAGCAAAACAAAATTTGGCGCGATTTCTACGGCACACGGTAACAAAGTGAAGTTGGACGTATGCTTCAACCATATCTGTCTAGATCTATCTATCTGTCTATACTTGCTATCATGAAGAGCTTCTGGATAAAATGCCGCTTAATATCTCCGACCATTGACCATTGGTTGACACTGTCTGTGTGTCCTTCTAAGCTCTGAAAGACTCAAAACAATAATTAGTAAAACCCTCACTCGATTTGTCTATCAATCGAAATACGTGTCTAGCAGCAATTATTTAAAAATCCTGTGACTCAATTATACTGCAAAAGTACGTCAGCTACTCGCGTGAAGCAAAACCGCAAAGCTAGTCAGCAAAAGCAAAATTGAAAAATCGTGGCTGTATAGTCTCTACAGGTTTTCATTTGTGTCATAGCTTTTAGGCATAATCTGTTAGTTGAGCTACGTGACCTTCTCTTTTCAACAAAGGGGAGCGAACTCTTACTTTTCAGGGCAAAAGTAATTAGGGAAAATTTTGGGACAAGCAAAAATCGAACAAAATTTCTTTACTCAGTATTTCAGGGATTCAATCTGATACAATTGTTATTTTGTACATTCGTTCAATCTAGTATCATAATACAATCTAGGGATTATAACTGATTGATTATTACTGAGCCCTCTGACATGGTGCAGTAAAACAAAATAATAGACAGGTAAAATACCGCGTAGTTTCGGTCAAGGGGACCAACATTGACCGAGCTCACTCCAGGTTTATCAGTGCATGACATCACTACACGTTACTTCCCATTTTAAGTTGCTTAATTCTCCAATATTTTCTCACCCTGATTTAATTCAAACAAACTTTTGCTCTTTCGCTTCTCTGTTTACCTACTGGCTCATACCACACTTAATGCAAATAAAATGGTTACAGGGGTTTGAGACTCCCTACTAAATCTTCGCGAATTGAAATATCTATTTGTTTTAATAATATTTTTAGGTCTTTATAAGTTGAGAAAAGAATATTTAGAAACTGCACCGTCTTTAGTGCCGAGACAGGTCGCTCCGGCCGGTGTGAGCCTGTCTTAAGCACTTTCGACAGTATTACACGACAATAGACCATTAGTAAAAACATAATGTGCACTTAATATTAAAACTCTGGGTCTATTATTGATTTATTAAACTTTATGATTTCTTCCATCTTTCTGAAACAAGGGAACTAAACTAAACTTTCTTGTCCATGTATTATTTGCTACGCCAAACATAAAATGAAGCAAGATAAAGCCAAGTGAGTACTCAGTAAAACAGCAACATTACAAATTTAATTTAGCGACCACCGACGACTATTCTATTATATTGTATATGAACAAAATCGCAATAGCTCGACGAGTTTATCCTGGGCTTCAAAGAGCAAATCTTGCACGTCTGCAAGGTGACCTTTGACGCCCCGGAATTCAACTGTTGTAACGTTTATTATTTCTGCAGTTCAAGATTTTCTGCTTATTTTGCTAACTTGAGCTTCTGTTCGCGCGTGTTCCAGCTTTTCTTCTGAAACCCTATCTGCGCCTCCCTCTTTTTCCTCTCGTTAATTTCCCATATTTGTCTGATCGTGTTTATTTGTCTTTCATCTGTAATAAAACACTGACAACTACTATACATGTAATTTACTTTTAGTAATTTACCCCTCTATTTATTGCCTTTGATTTTCGGGTAAATAAGGGCTTCCAAGCTTATCATACCCTAACCTGTTCGGGCGGCGAACTTCTCTGGACGTTTGTCTAGTACCTCTCGTAGCCAGATCAAACCTAACACCTTGCATTGCACCGCGGCGCGCGGCTTGAGTACGTAATCTAAGCGCCTCTGAACGAACCGTAGGGTGGCTTAAAGCTCTATCACGAATTAAAATTGGTGGGGGGCTATTAAGATCGATAGGGCATTCCGACCCTGGGTGATCAGATTCGAGTTCCCCAAATGGTCCTCTCAGTTCTGGCATACTACCAGAACTGTCGACCCCATCATTGACTCCGTCGCCAAAATTCGACCCGAGCCCAGAATGACCCGGTGTCTCCTCAAGTGTGCCCCTTCCAAAACCTTCCCGTTGAGGGCTGGTTTCTTCTGATTCTGGTAACCGAGATACTTTACCCCCCCGAGACTGAGGTGTCTCAATTACCGTTTGATTTGGTGACTCTTCTTCTGGTCGAACAGGTGATAGGTCTGGGGACCTGTCAACCCGCGTACTAGCTTGAGGGAAGTTATTACCCGTGAGTGAATCGTTTATACCCTCAGGATCACTAAACGGATCCTGCGCAACTGTGCTCTCGAACTCTAGACGGTAGTTTGGGGCCTCTAATGACGGTATCCCCACCCCAGCGAGATTTTCGTAGAAATCATGAGATGGTGTGATACCCTGTTTCAAAACTGGTGCCTCGCCAAAAGTTGGCGTAGAGCATCTAACAACTGTCCTTGGTGTGAAAAGTTCTCTTTCCATCAGCGCATCGTCTAATAATTCGCTCTCGAGACTCGAGGAGCTTCCCAACCCCTGCCTGCGAACAGGTGTTTCAGTATAGGGGTCATCCCATTCTAAATCTTCAGAGCCCAGAGAATAACGTCTTTTGCATTCCCCATGTTCATTTGGTTGATCCGTATGATACGGCTGTAATGTTAAAGGGCGGTGAAATAGAGGAAGTTGGCGAAATTTCGGAAAATCATCCATCGATTCCGGACCCGGAACCGAGGATTCCGGTCTAAAAGCAAAATCACTCGCGCCAATATCATACATGTCCTCAGTAAGTGGGTTTGGTATAACGGAGGGTGGGTTTGGTGGGTCGCAATCTGGGATAGTTTTCTGACCTGCAGGTGGACTGTCCCACCAAGTAACTGTTTTTCCGGTACGCGAGCTTTCAGGTTTATTTCCGGCCGGATTTTCTGCGGGAGAGGAAATGGGTGCCGGAATTTCGTCAAAATTAGGCGGT
The DNA here is from genome assembly GCA_023053575.1 of Branchinecta lynchi. Lineage (NCBI taxonomy): Eukaryota > Metazoa > Arthropoda > Branchiopoda > Anostraca > Branchinectidae > Branchinecta > Branchinecta lynchi. The sequence continues at coordinate 2,700,855 of JAKZAP010000007.1, forward strand.
ATAATCAGTTCATCTTGCATAACGTCCCTTTCCCACAGACTCCTGGGAATGTACGTTTTCAAACGATTGTAATGGACAATTTCCACCCGTCCGTCTGATAGCCTTGTGATTTTAAAGTTTAGGCCATTTTCCAAAACTGCATTTATTCGATAAGGTCCCACCCAACGTATCTTGTCCAATTTTCGCAACCTCGCGTCGGGTGGCGTATGCAAAAGTACAAGGTCACCGACCTTTAGGGGTTTCTGATTTTCGGTTCTATTGTAGTAGAACCGCTGACGTTCCCGAGCGATATCGGAGTTGTCCCTGATCATTTGATACGCAGTTCTCTGCCGAGTAATCATTTCCGATTTGTAATCCGAATCCAGATTATAATAGACCCTACTGTTAATGACGGTGTCCGTCGGAAAACGGGCGTCGCGAAGGAACATAGCATAAAATGGGTTATCTGAGATGGATTCGTGAAAAGCTGTGTTCATAGCAAATTGGACATAGCAAAGTTGGTCCTCCCAATCAGAATGCCCCCTATCCTTGACATATAGGCTTAAAATGTTTGCTATATCCCTATTCCGCCTTTCGACCGCCCCGTTACACATAGGATGATACGCAGATGTACGAAGCTGCTTAATGTCAAGCAATTCAAGAATTCCTTTGAAAACAGCATTTATGAATTCTGAACCCTGATCACTTATCAAGCGTTCGCAAGCCCCATAAACCAAAACAAAATGCTCAACAAACGCTCTCGCGACAGCTTTTGCTGTTTTATCTGCTATGGCCGTAAGAACGATGTATTTCGTAAAATGATCAGTGATGACGACAATATATTTTGAACCATGACTAGAAACGGGTAATGGACCGAGAAGATCGATACCGACCATATCGAGTGGTCTAGAGGACTCGGGTATGGTGCCCAACGGAGCCCTGGGTGTGTGGTTAAGACCTTTGCGTTGACAACAATCAAGGCAACACAGCACATATTGTTTGACAACGTTGTACATGTTCCGAAAGTAAAAACGGTTGCGCACGCGCTCATATGTCTTAAGAAACCCAAAATGACCCGATATTTTTGAATCATGGCAATCAAATAGGACTTCCGGAATGAGTGAACGAGGTAAAACTGGTACTACCCGCAAATCAGGCCTGCGACAGTTTTGATACGGTGTGTAAACGTAACAAAGTAAGCCGTCGTCAAGAATAAAATTTTCGATTTCACGCAGGACTTGAGTTTCGATTTGAGAGGGCAACCCACTGCCATGTTTAAGGTAGTTACGTACTGCAGAAGAAAACCCGTCCTTCCCTTGCAATTCCCGCAGTTCTTTTGAGGAAAACTGGTTATCCGCACCTGGTATTACGGCCATTATCGCGGGGGTTGGAATAGTCGTAGGGAGCCTACTTAGAGCGTCTGCAACGACGTTCTGAGTCCCGGGGATGTGCGTGATCTCGAATTCGTACCCTTGCAGTTCCATCTGCATTCTAGCCCACTTTCCGGTAAGATCCTTCCCTGTACTCTTCATCAACCACTGAAGAGGCTTATGATCCGAGGCAACAATGAATTTTCTACCGAGCAAATAAGGGCGAAATGACCTGATGCAGTGAATTATGGCTAAGGTCTCCTGTTCGACCGCCGCATGTTTGACCTCGGCGTCGTTGAAAGTACGTGACGTATACTGTAAGACCTTTTGCCTCCCACCCTGTTCCTGGGTCAAAAACCCTCCACATGCCTTTTTGCTAGCATCGCAAAAAATTTTCATCGGTTTCGCGGACCGACCAAGATCTGGAAGGCCAAGTATAGGTTCTTCTAACAATTTAGATCGCAGCTGTTCAAAAGCTTTCTTCTCCTCATCCCCAAAAATAAAAGGTACCTCCTTTTTGGTAAGTTTAATTAGGGGTGATGCTATAGCCGAAAACTGGGGGACGAATTTGCGAAAATACGAAAACAGACCTATACATGAGCGCAGTTCGCTGACGTCCTTTGGGTATGCAATGTTACGAACCGCACTTAGCTTATTGGGGTCTGGACGGACTCCGTTCTTATCGACCCGATGACCCAAGAAAATAACTTCCTCCTTAAAAAAATCACATTTCCGCGCTTTCAATTTCAGACCGGCTTTGCGGAAAGCGGTAAAAACTTTAATCAACAAAGCCATGTGCGAATCGTCGTCTTCTGAGGCGTTTATAACGTCATCCAGATAGACGGCGACCCCCTCATCAAACAGGTGTTTCAAAATTCTATGCATAATTCTACTATAAGCCGCGGGCGCGTTTTTTAGACCAAACGCGAGTTTCGCGTATACGAACTGGTCGTATCCTGGAGCTGAAAACCCCGTATATTTGCGGCTTTCCGGATCGATTTCCATTTGCCAATAACCACTCAAACAGTCAAGAACAGAGAAAATCTTTTTGCCATGCAATTTGTCTAAAATAGCAGCTATATGAGGGAGCGGAAACTCGTCTCCCACTGTCACATCATTCAGGCGACGAAAGTCGGTAACCGCACGATAACTTCCATCCTTTTTCCCGACCAACAATAACGGAGCTAGCCACGGCGAAGCGGCTGGCTCTATAACCTTACAAGCCAACATACGGTCAATTTCTGCCTTTGCAACGGGTTCAAGGTGGACTGGAATGCGATAGGGACGAACTTTCTGTGGGGGTGCATTACCCACGTCAATTACAAAAGGCTCAATGTTGCAAGTCCCCAAGTCAAAATCGTTCTTCGCGAACACGTCATGATTATCAATAAGAAGTTTCTCAACATTTTGCTTTCGAACTGAATTCTTCGCAAGATGATCTAATTTAAACATTTTGAGGAACGCATCCACTTCACTGTCTGGCAGAAGACCAGGACCCGTAATAACTTCTGTTGGTTTTAATGAGTCGGTAACACTCATGCAAATATTTTCATCTGCAATCCAGGCTTCGGCATTCGCCATATAAAACAAAGGAATTTTTATATCTTTGTCCGAATAGTTTTCTATGAATAACTGAAACATGCCGTCCTGCGTAGTTACCAGTTGCTCCGGTAGGACTAAATCTGGAAATCTTTCGCTCATTTCCTTCGTAGGCGAAACCAAAAACAACCCGTCCGTATCAATTGGCCCCCTACTGGTAGATAACACACAACGTTTACTGGTTTTTGTCTTAACGTTAGTCCTAGAAACGAGTTGAAGACGGTGTATGCGTTTCGGTGGTTTCACAGCTTCCACCTCCGTTTTTACCAACCCGATTTCAGACTTTTTACAAGTATTTTCAGCATGGGGAAGTGGGCAAGGGTAATCAGGAGGAGGTAAATTAACTACAGGACCCACAGGGTGACCAGAGATCGACTGTGGACCCCAAGACTGACTTCTAGTAAAACAACAATTTTGTTCCCTTTGTCCTTTAAGGTTAACCAGATTTGCCGACGGATCGGAAAATTGACAAACAGGCCGAACCTCTCCCTCATTACCGCCTCTACGGATTAATTTGTCATTTTTAGCATCAATTAGTAGGTCATACTTCTTTAAAAATCCATACCCCAAAATCATTGGTACCTTCAATTTGTCACTTATTAAAAACGTCTCAAAATATTCGTGTTCATCAATTTTTACATACTCTGAAATACATCCAATAATTTCCATAGAATGGCCGGTAGCACTGCTAACATCACTATAGTTTTTAACTATTTTTGATCTAACTAAAACTGGCAACTGCAAAAACATATCATGACTGATTAATGAAATCGAAGCGCCGGTATCCCCAAGCGCGCGTACAGGAATATCACACATTGAAGCATTAAAATACGGCAAAGCATTGCAATTCACTCCATTGCAATTAGCAAAATACGACGCAATAAAATTTCCACCCATATTTTTAGTCAAATAAGCCGGGACAGGATGCGCATCAGAATTTACTGAAACGTGACGAAGTGCGCGTCCCCTTACAAGTTTAAATGGCTGCTATTTTCAGACACCAGGCATTCCCTTGCGAAATGTCCGTTTTTCCCACAATTAAAACACTTTTTCGGATTAGATCCGGCGGACTGACTGCGACATTGTCTTGCCATATGCCCGATCCTTTGGCAGTTATAGCAACGGATGGTACGTGGTGCGCGACATTCGCGAGCAAAATGACCCGGTTTGTTGCAGCTGAAGCAATTCTTATACGACCCAACCGGTTTTCGGGACTCGGACCTCCCACGGCAACCTTCCCAAACATTCCTATCCCCTCTTGTGTCACGAAATCTGCCCCCATAGCTGCTAGTGTCATTTGACATTTGGTCATTCCGTAACGAATCCCGACGGCGAAATACTGGGCGACTCGAACGCTCAAAAATAGTGCCGTCGCTACGGTTACCTGGTATGTTTTCCCGAACCATACCATCTCGTGAGGTTGTATCAGCTAGTACACTAGGCTTAGTTTCAACTGAAGCGGAAGCAATAGCGGAAAGCATATGAGGCGATTTGGCTTTAGCAAATTCACGTGCCCGAAAATCATTGATCAAAATTTGTGTGGCCTCCTCAAAATCTGTGGGACACTTAGCAACCACCCGCATTCCCAGCGTAGGGGAAAGACTGTCAAGAAGTAGGTTTTTCAAAAGATTTGAATAGCCAAGAAAACTTTCTTCATTTGCCGACGGGACTTGATCAAAACCCAAGAGTTTCAAAGTCTTTAATTTTAGTTTTTCGAAAAATGGGAATGGGTCTTCGCCATCCTCAAGACGAAGAGTTTCGTGGATTAGACGTGCTCTCAAGGACGTGTGTTCAAACTGGCTGGAAAGGGCTTTCTTCAAATCCTCGAATGACTCGAATTTTGCGTGGCTGGTTAAAAAATTAGCCGCATGACCCGTTGTTTTCATGAATGCCAACCGGATAAGTTCATCGCTCTGAATAGACTTATCCCAGAATTTCAAATTTTCCAGCGTCTCAAGAAATATCAAAACGTCTTCGCTACCAGTGAAGGTAGAGACTTGCGATGCAATTTTACAAAGCGTGTCAAGGGACATTTTTGCTGTGTCTTCGACAGACATTTTACGTTCGCTCAGTAACCCGGTAAAAAAAATAAAATAGAAAAATGCACTCAAAACACTAAAACACTATATACCATAATATCTAGCCTACACCTTCCCTCCAAACGAAAGACGACGCGTCACCAGTAAACCGATGAGAGGTTCTTGCCCTGTGTTATTACTCTTTATACTCGGACCGGCGGCTTATGTCCCACTTGGGATCATTATATGGTAGCGTTGGAGCGGCAGCAGTATTCACCCTTCGAAGGCGTATAGGGATCGTAGTCTTTCGTTTAGGGAGGTCGGTTCTTTTCCTTTAACACTTACTTTATTTATTCCTTTAGTACAACCTGCTTCTGTTAACACGTAAGGTAATCTAATAATACAGACACATGTCTCGCTACAGTCAACTCTCAGAATCATCTGCTCGCTTCGAGCTTCACATCAAATTCCTATTCTTGCTTATTGCGTAGGAGCTAACCGCAGTCGCTACAAAAGATTAAACCAAAGTCCTGATCAAACGTGCCTGAAAACTCAGGAAGAGGATGTTCAACAACAGGGAACTGATAAGGCTACTTCCATCGTCCCGAGGCTTGAATTATAACCAAATATGGAGTTGCTTTTCTCAGACCGCATTATTTCAGATTACGGAATCAACTTTGATATTTAATATCCTAATACTATCCGTAACATATTTGCAAAAGGTCAAGGAACCTCTCTGACCAAACAGCTGGCCTCTAACTTCACCATGTAGCAAAATACAATTTTTAGCAAAGTGGGTGACTTCATGATCACTTGGGTGCCTATATTCTTTTGTGTCCTCTAGCTTAGCCTTGAACAATTACAAGTAAACTATGGTACCAGCAGAAAGTGAAGGTTCTAAGCTTCCTTTCAGGATACTCCACTGAATTTTATCTCAACCTTTACTCTTTTTCCCTAAGTCATTTCCCAAAAATAGGAGTTTAGGGTGGCGGCTTCACGCAGCACTCCTGTACTACAATAAAACTTCTGAGCAGTCCTAAATTTACCATAGGTCTGTCAGGGTGTCTTTCTTGACATTTAGCCTAAATGGTTATTTGACACTTAGCCTAAAAGGTTAAGAAGAAAGATCAGTGCAGTTCTAACAAGGTCCTAAATTTTAGGACCTTGTTAGAACTACACTGAATTTTCCTCTCAACCTTTTAGGGCCAAGTCCACAGACTGCGATGAGTAGGCTAACTGTAACGAGTAGACCAACGTATTGCAAAGTACAGTACATACTACAGCTTTTCTCTCTACTCTCTGACTTCTTACCTTGAGTATACTATGTGCACTTTGTGATAAGGAACTCCATGAATGGTTGCTCAAAATATTCAGAAGGGCATCTGGATCTGAGCTTAAACCAGCAGGCAATGAGAAACGAAGTCCCTGAGAAACTAGGAAGGACTCCATGAAAAACGACAACCACGACCTTCTCTTTTTTCGAATAGTACGCCGTGCCAGTTGAGCAGCCGTGGTCAAAATCCCTATAGAGAGACTGCACAATACCCGACGAAAACGGACGGAATCGTAACGAAAAAATTTAACATTAGAAAGTATAGGACTTTCAACTTTGAAATTAAATTATCGGCGTTTTACCATCCTTCTGAGCCAGGAACTTGCTGTAAATATTAATTGGGCTATTCCTTAACCGTATATTTCTATTTTTGCAAAAGAGTTTCCATGGAAGTAAGAGTTTGAAGGCGTCAAAGTTTGTAAACAAAGACGCAGTCTCGTCCTATTCTATGACACATTTTTTCAAATCCGCGTCATCGCCGACCAATAGGATTCGAGACTCCGTTTTTGTGTTGGTGTTTGGCTGGGAATGTTCCGATTCTCATCACCATCATTAAAGCACAACTCTTACTAGAAACGATCTTTTCCCAATGTAATGAATCAGAAAAAACTCTTTTGGAAGTACCATTACTTCCCACCTAAAACAAGCGATTCTCTTGTTAGTGCCTGTCGAGTGTATCCAGCCTCCCTGCTCTCCGACGCGATGGCTGGGCGCAAGACATTTTAAAACTGAACCGTGCCTTGGTTAAGAAGTGGGAAAACTAAGCAAATAAAAGAAGTAATAAAGAGGGGAGTATCACACACTTATATGTGAAAGAGTTGTCAGCGTACATTGAAGATTACGACAAACTTTTTGCTGGGTGACGGGAAAACTCGGAAAGCCGAAAAAGCGCTAAAAACTCGTAATTACGAAACGAAACAATGGAGAAAGGTGTGGATTTTAGAAGTTTATAATTCCATATGGGAGCTAAGTATATTATAAAAGGCAGAATAAGCAAGAGGGATCCTCTAAGAAAGGACTCCCTTTCAAATTTGGTAGGGAATCAGTTTTGGGAGTTGCTGATGTTCTTGATTTTTCAAAAACAGATGTTTGAGATGGTTAATAAGAGTTTCTGAGATCAATATTGAGTTTGGTTATGGTTTAAACTGATTTTGAGAAAAAAGCATATTTTCATTTAAGCTACGAGTTTTTGTTTTTTAGGTAATATCACGCAAAATTGAGTAAAAAATTCAATAAACACAACAAAAATATAGCTTATTAGAGCTATATTTCAACCAAAACATAGCTTTTTTCCAAAATATATTTCAGCCAAAAGATAGCTCTGAGAAATTTTCAGCTGACGTGTCCGTTTTGCACTGTCCAACATGATTCGCATTCAGCTTGGGCTGAAGGAATATTTAATGGATCCAGACCAATTCCGTCACCTGAATAAATTTTTCGAACAAAATCTGTTTTGGATGTATTTCCGTGTTCCCGTGCGCGGCTGCCGCGGAGTCAGCGTTGAGCTATTCGTCAGCTATTCTCGCTGTTCCCCGAGGAGTCCTCGCGAACGGCGAGGATACGCCTCCGGTGGGTTGGTGGATAGGAACCCTGATATTCTTCCCTGTGAAGTGGAAACTCGAGAAGGAAGCATGGGCTCGAAAATTCGAAATCCCTGTAGAGGCGACAGATCCCTGTAGAGTTGCAGGTTTGATTCCTTCCCCGACGTTGACCCTGAACATTGACAGCCTGACGAGGACCCTTGCCGAGAAGGGCCGAAATATCACTGCTTAAGCATCGTAGCTGACGTATCCGTTATTAGCATTATTTGAATACACCCAAGTCGAGGCGGTGGAGACCACTGAACACAATCCCGAACACTGGTCTAATACGTAAGTAAAAATTTTTTTTGTATTTTTTTTATTGGCAAGTTGGTTTATCCTCATGAAGGTTCATCTTCGCTGTCCAGTTTATCCCAGTCTTTCATGTTCTTTCCGCCTTCCATGAAGTCATCTCGTAGAACTCCCCAAAGTGGCTCCTCTTTCACTTCTTTTTTTAGCTAAAAAAAAGTAAATAACATAAAAATAATTCAACATACCTAGTGATTGAGAGGCAAGATTTGGCACTATATATTTTCATGACTCGCTTTTTTTTTTTTTTTAGAAGGGCACATTAGTTGCGTTTTTGCTGATACCATGGTATCTGTTACCACGGTAACTGGAACTGCAATCAGTCGTTTTTATGCCACTTGCCCTTTGGCCAAGTGCCATCTAGCGATCGCAAGTTCTGTCCGTCCGTCGGTCTGTCTCTCTGTCGGTCGGTCTGTCCAGGTTTTGCTAGTTCGGGCACTTCCACATAAGCTAGGGCGATGAAACTTGGCAGGCATATCAGGGACCCGCAATGAATAAGTTGGAAATAGTCAATTCCCAGATCCGAGCATCGTAGGAGGAGTGGAGGGAGGGGGAATCCCAAAGCTTGAGGTATTTATAACTTTTGAACGGGTGATCGGGTGTTAATGAAACTTCATATTTGGAAAGACCCCGTGTCTCAGACGACCCATGTCAAATCCGGACCGGATCCGGTGACTTTGGGGGGAGCCAGAAATCTTGGGAAACGCAATACATAGTTTGACATAACCGGACCAGATTCGGGCACTGTGGGGAGTTGGGGGGGGGGGGGCTCTGGAATCTGGTGATCCCGCGAGTTCGGTACTTCATGATGTACTAGGACAATGAAACTTGGAGGAGTATCACCGACCCGAACAGGCTGACTTGAGAATAGTCATTTGCCCGATCCAACCATCACGGGGGGAGTGGAGAGATGGGGAGCCCGGATTTAGTGGCATGCATAACTTTTGAACGGGTTATCAGAATCGAACGAAACTTGGAAAGAGCTATCGTCTCAGATGTTCCACGTTAATTTCTGATCGGATTCGATACCTGTGGGGGGAATTGAAGTGGGCCACCGGAAATCTCGTGAAACACTTAGAGTCGAGGTACTGGGATGGAATTTGGTGGGAAGAAAAAGTATTAGCCCTAGATACGTAAATGACAAAACCAGATCGAATCGGGGCTCTATGGGGGAGCTGGAGGCTGTTTCCCGGAATTCCGGTGATCGCCCCTTAGGATAGTTCAAGATATTCTAAGGACAGAAGAAAATTTGCAGGTGCATTAGTGACTTAAGGACCAGACATAATGCCCTAGGAATACTCGTTTTCCTGGATCCGACCATCTTTGGAGAGTTGGGGGTAGGGGAATCCGGAAATCAGTGGCTTCCGTAAGCTGCGAACAGGTGGTCCGATTCGAGTGAAACTTCATGGGTGATAAGAACTGATGCAGAAAATGCATTTATTGCTTAAAAGAATTTTCTTACTTTGCGGTCAAGATTGGTACTTTAAGGAATAATCAGATTTGTGAAAGTAGCGATTCCTAAGCAAATCTTGTTGAATCTCTAATATTCCAGCGAAGTTCCATCGTCCTAGCACATCTGGAAGTACCTTAACTCGCGATCACCGGAATCCCAGACCCCCTCCCCCCTCCAACTCCACCCACAATACCCGGAGCCAATCCGGTTCTGTAAATGATTTATCCAGAGCATCTGTTTGTTATTCCCACAAAGATCGATCCCGATCGCACCAGTCTAAGCGGGTCAAGCATTTTTCGCCCCCTCCCCCCATAAGTTGTCAGATTCGGTCCGGAAATGAAAAAGATCACCAGAGAGAAATGTCCTCTGTTCAATTATTCAATTTCACTCGAATCCGATCAGCCGTTCCAAAGTTACGCATGACTCAATATTCCGGATTCCCCTCCCTCCACTCGTCCCTAAGATTATGATATCGAGGATTTTTGTTTATTTCCAAGTCAGTTTGACCGGGTCCCTGCTATGCCTGCCGAGTTTCGTCGTGAAAATCCAAAAAAACGGAATTCTGGCACCCCCCCCCCCCCCCCCAGTGTCCGGATCCAGTCCAATTGTGTAAAAGATTTACATGGAGCAGAGGTTTGTTTTTCCCAGCAAGTTTCCCTCCGATTCCTCCGTTCTAACCGTTTCTCGAGATTTCCGGTCTCCCCCCACAGTGCCCGGAGCCAATCCGGATCAGTAAAAGATTTACCCAGACCATCTGTTTGTTCTTCCCACAAAGTTCCATCCCGATCTCTCCATTCTAAGCGGGTCACGCATTCCCCCCCCCCCCCCCCATAGTTGTCGGATCCGGTCCGGATATGAGAAAGACCACCAGAGAAAAGTACTCCGTTCAATTCTTAAATTTCACTCGAATCCGATCACCCGTTCCAAAGTTGCGCACGACTCAGTATTCCGGATTCCAATCCCCCCACGATTATCAGATCGACGAAATTTTTGTTTTTCAAGTCAGTTTGATCGGGTCCCTGATATGCCTGCCAAGTTTTGTCGTAAAAATTCCAAAACTTTCATCACCGGAATTCCGGGAAACTCCCTCCACCCCCTAAGTGTGCGGATCCAGTACAATTATCTGAACGATTTATCTAGAGCAGACGCTTGTTCTTCCCAGCAAGTTTCACTCCGATCCTTCGATTCTAACCGTTTCTTGAAATTTCCAGTCCCCCCCCCCCTCCCCCCTGGCTACCGAACCCGGTCAAGACTTTAAACGGGACATCACATATACAATCTATAATCTATTCAAGTATTAAGTTTCATTCCAATCCGATCACCCTTTCGAAAGTTACGTACTACTCAATTTCCCAGATTCCCCCGCCCTCCACTCCCCCCTGAGATGGTCGGATCGGAAAACTGATTATTTCTATATTCGTTTGGTCGGGTCTCTGATATGCCCGCCAAGTTTCTTGGTCCTAGCAAATAGGGAAGTATCCTAACTTGAAAAAGTGAGACAAACTGCCCTCAATTTTCAAGTTTCCAGCTCCCTCCACTCCCCCGCATATGGTCGGGCCGGGTAACTGATTATTTCCAGGTGAGTTTGGTCGGGTCCCTGATATGCCTGCCAAGTTTCATTGTCCTAGCACATCTGGAAGTACCCTAACTCGAAAAAGTGTGACAAAAAACTCGGACCGACCGACGGTCCGACATACGGAATTGTAATCGGTAGATGGCACTTAGGACAGAGGCTGCAAGTTCCATAAAATTGACTATTTTTATGAAAAAATCGACCATTTATACGACAAACCGATTGTTTTGTAGAAAAATCGCGGCGAGCCATTTTTTATAGTCTTTGATAGTTCAAAACGTATACGTCAGCTGAATTTTATTACAGCTCGAATGAAAGCCAGCTCTAATAAAATTCAGCTGACGGATTCGTTTTGCACTATCAAACATGATTCGCAGTCTGCTTGGGCTGAAGGAATATTTATTTTTTATCGACTGGTCGACAAAATTGGGGGGAGGGGCGTCCCCTCCCACATAAGTGACGCCCTGCTTCTCAGATTCCAGGGTAACTGCAAACACGCCTTCTGACCCTGGTATCAGATACCATTTGCAAAACCGCAACTAATGTTTTATTGTCGAGAGTTTTGTCGTAGAAAACTAAGGTGTGTGTCACATACTCGATCCACAAGTGAAACTCGCGAAAACGCCGTTATGTCTGTTTTTGCTTTGTTTCCGGTAATTTCAAACTTCTTAAAATAAAATAAAATACAGATAAAAACAGAACTTCACCGTCACCGAGAATGATCCTCAGTTTTATTTTTATCAGTTTTATAAAGTAAGTAATTCTTGTTTTTGGACTTTAATTTGTCCTTTAAATAGAATTTCCCGCCAAATTCCAGCAACAAAGTCGAAAACTACCTCGACAGTTGGTTGTCACATTAAGCTACAAAACCTTGCTGGTCCCTTGCTGGCCACACAAACGACCTCGGAAATACTCTTTCCGAATCACAAACTCTTTGTGAAATCGCGGAAAAGCTCCGTATGTGCAATGGCGGAGAGAGTAGGCGCAGAATGATCATCACTGCGGAGAAAAAACAAGAACAAATAATCGGATAGAACTTCTGTCTTTAGTCGCATGCAGCGACTATGAAAAACCCCGACAAAATTGAGCGGACCTAGAGGTATTTACTCTAGCTTTGAGCTGATGTTAATACCCGTTTATGCCCGGGCCCCACTATAGTCACACCTAGTAATAACGCCGTCTTACGGTCAAAATTGGGAAGAAAAGACGCTGAAAACGTAAGATTGTCGAGATGGAAAAAGTAAACATTGTTTGAATAAACGTATCTTTGGAGTGTTTGGACCAATCACAGACCAGAGTCGCTGATTTTAGCCAGTTTTGTTTACGTTTGAGTGATGATGGTGGTAATATATCTTGAATTTGCTCGTTCCAGGTGTGGCCAGGATGAAACGTAAAAGTGGGTAATAACTAACGAACCAAATTACGTACAGATGTGACTGAATGTGGCCAGGGCATTACTCCTCTTCCGTCTTCACCGTTGCTTATCGCACAAGAAATATTGAATGAAGCTAGCAGGAAGCGTACTCCGCGCGCCCATCCGCTCTTCAGCGACTTAACAGGGAGATAGCTATTTGTAGAGGTAACGAAACGTGATCTGGGGCGAAGCTGGTAACCTCCGCTCGTTTGCGTCGGGAGTCGGCTGTATTTTGCTCGACTCGGCATGTTTGTACACTGTAAAAAGTTTGTCCATATACAGATTAAAGTTAACTGCAGTATTTGCTACTCGGATTATCCTTATCTCTACGCAGATAAGACTAATACGATTATAGAGATAAGAATAATCCGAGTAGCAAATACTGCAGTTAGCTTTAATCTTTGTACGGAGAAACTTTTTACAGTGTATGACCGAGATAGGGAGACATCAGTTCTATCTCGTTATTTGTTCTTGATAAAACGCACTTATACATATCCTGAACCTGGTTCCTCACGCGAGAAGAAGCCCTCCTGAATCAGAAGGATCTCTTAACTGTCCAAAGGACAGACTGTCAATTATGAGTAAATTTGCGGCACGGAGTTATAAGGAAACCATATTTGCGTAAAAGAAAATAAGGTAAAATAAATTAGTGCATGTTTAATTTGTACTGATATAGTTGTAAAGTAATAGAATGGGGTATCCAGACTTTGCATTAACGACGATCAGGTAAATGAGCTAAAGACGTTTTAAAGCACACCTGAATACTGTAAAGCTAGGCTGTGCTTTAAAAAAAATATCAACGTCCTTGTATGTTTTAACCTTTAACCCATAACTCTTCTAGCAAGATCTCGGCAAAACTGAGAAAACCGGTCTTGTGCACCAGTAGCATGATACGCGAACACTCGTCCGGAGCCTAGGGCGCATGGAAATTAGTGAATCGCGGCAAGTGCAAAGATGGTGAGGTGTTGTTAGCGAGTTCAGAACGTAACAGGAAATTTGGATTTTCGTTTTTTTTTTTTTTAGACCCGCGTAGCATCTTTCCAAATATTTTGATTGTTTACTTTTTGGGCTACGACTCCTCCTCGACTCGGTGACGTTAATATTTCCTTAATCTCTTTAACGTCACCTACTCTTTCTAAGCAAACATACACACTTCAAACTATAATAAATTTTAACTTCTGCATTTCAACTATATAATTTATTTTTTTTTAATTTAAATTTACCGATCTTAATACTTATTTATTCTTATTTCAATACAATTATAAACTCCGGGTTTAAGAACTAATGAATGATGTTCCATAGAACTAATGATTGGCATTCGATTGGCATTATGCGCACGACAGGTCCTTTAAAGCACAATGGACACTTCTAATGCTTTACTTTGTATTAAATGCTTCACAAATAAACATTTCCGACTTCCTTTAGAAGGCGCTACGAAAATCGGCCGTTTTCTTGTTATCCCTTGTCTTTACCTCTCTGGCATTTCGGCGATCCAAATCTTAGGAGCTGCGATGTCGTGGCAGGAAATTCATAAACTCCCACCAATGCTTGATATAAAAGGATATATTTGAGATGTCACCAAAGTCAAGCCGCAGATGCAGTTTACCTGATTGTTCTAGTGTTTCATCAGAAGTTCCATGGCTTAAAGTGCCTATTAAAAGTTCTTCTTTGTGGAATAGTGTTGTGAAGCTTGATTAGCTTGCTTTATAAAATGTACCAGAATATGCAATAAGCTTATAAAAAATAACATAGCTACAAAAATCATTAAAAAACAAATAACCTATTCAAATCTGAATTATACAAGCTGATGTATGCATGATATAAAAATCTACTAAGTATTATAAGAAACATCACTTTTATTTTTGTCCAAACTAGTAAACTGAGAATGTACTGGCCCAAAAAATTACGCTTTGAAATATCACAGAGAGGAAACTGTTGAAAAAGCTGCTGATCTAGGGGGTAAGCATTGTTCCTAGGTTGTTACAGAGTGGGATTGGGGTAGTTTGATGTGCCCATTTAACTTTAAGGAATATCTCGGGGTTTTGTCTGCTTCTTGTCCTCTTTCATCTGATGATTAACTACCGGTAACAACATGATATCCGTTAATTTTGAAACTAAATTAATGAACGACCCGCGTATCCGCAGACACAGGGATAACTAATATCACTTGCGAAAGGAGACCACTCGAGAAAAGAAAAAAACTATAATTCTTACCTCATTTGCCTCATCTTTGGAACCAGTCTTATTTAAGATGTTCATAAACTTGTCCCGGCTCAGAGACTTTAAGACTTGCTCTCGCTTTCGTTCCAAAGGTCCAGCATCCCTAAGTTCGGCTGATAGTGTTTTCTGCTGAACGCGTACAGCGTTGAACAGCTGCACTACACCCCTGAAAGAAATAGGCGTCTTACCAATGTTTTGAGGAGAATTCCTGCACAAGGCCTCCGGAATCCCACTCACGCGATTTAAAGTTCAAGTTCTTTTTAATAATAAACTTATATACGCATACTAACATATACAAAAAAAAATCTATTTATTAAGCAAAATCCCAAGGGCTCTATGGCCCGTTGGTTGGGAAACAGCTAACTTTATAATAAAATAACTCACCAGGTGTTCACACGAATACAACCGACCTCCACATCACCACGCAAAAAAATAAATAAAAAAATAAATAAAAATAAAAAAATTCATTGAGAGCCAACACTAACATCTATTTTTTTTTTAAACTATTGAAATAAACAACCACATTCAAAGCCAGCAGAGACAGGATCACGACGAATGTGACAGGTGGTGAATATATTGTACACTTAAAGGACCCCTCGCACTATTTACTATTCAACTTGCAGTAGTTTAAAATATTTGAATACTTTAACACTAGGCTGTGCTTTCAACAATACCCCATTGACTTACAACCGTCGACAGCGGGATACACATCGAAGGTAACAAAAAACGGCAAGTGAGAAAATCAGCGTGATTTTGTTAAAGGGGTTAGAATGTACCGTACAAAATAGGGGTCTCCGGGTTTAGAGATATATGGAGTGATTATGGAAGTAGGTTGCTTTAGTATTATAGGTAAGACAGCTTCTTTAACCGAAAAGGTAACTCATTTTTACATTCGATAATTGGATACACTATGTTATCTTGAGTCATCTAAGGGGTTTTGTAAAACAAAACAAAAAAAATTCACCTGGGGCTCTAGTAATAACATTCAGAATGTGCCCTGCTCGCACGACAACCCAGAATTCACCAAGACGCGGAGAACTTGAACCTCAACAAAAGCCTGCATTTTCATGTGTTAGGAATGCTAAGCAAACTGACCGAGTTGCGTTTTATCTGAAGTTCATAGTACAGCGGGAGCGGACGGTGAACTGTAAATAGTCGTTTATTCATGGCGGACTACGTCAGAAGATACGCTGAACTGTTCTCTGCCCCACCCAGCGTACAAACTAGCGGGTCCGCTGGCACTCAGCGGGCGGCCCGCTGGCAAATAAAACGACTTCGGGCACCCCGCACCTTCCCAGCGTACTGGGGAATAAAATGACAACGAACAGTCCGCTGGACTATGAACTTCAAATAAACTCAACTCAGATATGTCTTTTTATCACTTGACTGTTATTTTTCGGCAATGGCTTATCTTTGTAGTTGGTAAACATTTTAAGCATGGAGGGACATGCGCACAGAGATACCATGAATCCGAGAGAATAAGTTATGAAGATTATCCTTGGCCCAACCTACACTTCTTATGAAGACGGATTGGACAAGCTTGGTATCTACCTCTCTGATCGACGACACAAAGTGACTATGGACTTTGGACGCAAATACCTGACCTCAACCCTTCATAGAACTATATTACCGGACTTTGAAGTACCAAATCCAAATCGACCGCACACACGAAATAAAGTAACAACTGTAAATTGTCCGAAACTTGTTCGCCCGAACATACATTCTACGGGCAGGTACCTCAAGTCCTTTGTACCCTATTTCGTACACCACTTCAATTCTATGTAGTAATTAATAAGGTAAATTGTATATATTAAGTGTCAACCGTGAACTTTTACACTTATTATCAAAATGTCTTATATAGTGTTAGTATTTGTATCAGCTGTAGAACAGTCTAATGCTAGGGAGTGATTTGTACGAGCTATTAAGGAAATTAAAGATTATATATATAATCTATGGATAGCGGACAAGGGGAGTAGGTTACGTATTTTTATGGGGTTTTCAGGCCAATTTAAGTGAATAAGTGATGCGGAACCAGACCGTCTGGTCTCAGCCCTAGTCGGTTGAACTTTAAAGTACAATGGACACTTCTAATGCTTTACTTGTATTAAATGCTTCACAAATAAACATTTCCGACTTCCTTTAGAAGGCGCTACGAAAATCGGCCGTTTTCTTGTTATCCCTTGTCTTTACCTCTCTGGCATTTCGGCGATCCAAATCTTAGGAGCTGGGATGTCGTGGCAGGAAATTCAAAAACTCCCAGCAATGCTTGATAGAAAAGGATATATTTGAGATATCTCCAAAGTCAAACCGCAGATGCAGTTTACCTGATTGTTCTAGTGTTTCATCAGAAGTTCCATGGCTTAAAATGCCTATTGAAAGTTTTTCTTTGTGGAATAGTGTTGTGAAGCTTGATTAGCTTGCCGTATAAAATATACCAGAATATGCAATAAGCTTATAAAAAATAACATAGGTACAAAAATCATTCAAAAACAAATAACCTATTCAAATCTGAATTATACAAACTAATTTATGCATGAAATAAAGACCTACTAAGTATTATAAGAAACATCACTTTTATCTTTGTCCAAGCTAGTAAACTGAGCATGTACTGGCCTAAAAAATTACGCTTTGAAATATCACAAAGAGGAAAATGTTGAAAAAGCTGCTGATCTAGGTGGTACGCATTGTTCCTAGGTTGTTACAGAGTGGGATTGTGGTAGTTTGATGTGCCCTTTGAACTTTAAGGACGCTAACGGAACATGACATTGAAACGTCATGCTAGCCAATCCTGAGAACTCGCAAGGAAGCTACTACGGTTGAAAAGTTGCAGCCAATTAAATGTGCCCACCACCCGGGCGTCACGACTGGGGGGGGGAGGGGGGGGGACGCCCCCCCCCATTGCCGTCGGCCAGTCGGTAAAAATAACCGAGTCGGTGCGAAGCGCCGCGATTTTTCGTCAAAACAGTTGATTTTTTTCACCGGCGATAGTCGGTTTTTCTGAAAATTGGTCAATTTTTCGTCAAAGTAGTCGGTTTTTATGAAAATAAGTAGATGTTTCTGAAAATCAGTCGATTTTTTTTCAATAATGTCATTTTTATTGTTGAAAACAGTCGTTTTTTTCTGCAGAAAAAGTCGGTAAAGTTTTCAGCCAGTCGGTAAATTCCTCGTCCCCCCCCCAAACATTTTGGCTAGTAACGCCTCTGCCCACCAGAGGTTTGCAAAGAATTTTGTCCCTTCATTTTTAAAGATGTATAACGAAGCATAAGCTGAGCTGCTAGTTTATCATGTTGTTTATGACCGTTGTAGCCATATATGTATGTATGTATGTATTGTACATGGAAAGCCCAACGGGCCATGGTACAAAAATATTATGCAAATCAAATACTAACTACAGATTCAACACACTTTCTGTATACAAAACAAAGAAAACTAACTACACAGTTAAACACTTTAAAAGCGTAGGCCTATTAGTTGTGTGCTCATTTATATCCATGACTATACGGAACAAATTTGGCGTGAGCCATAATCAGTTTTTGGCGAATAAAAAGATTTATCTATCTATCTATCTAAAACCCCCTTTTTGGTTTGGTTGAAAAAAAAAAATAACGAGGGATAACATTTTTATAAATAATAAGTATTAAGTAAAGAAAATTTTAAGGACAGGATTAATGAAGGTAGTTTAACGTTTTAAAGATGTGATGAAAATGGTAAATGAGAAATAAGGGTAAACGAGGAAATAAGAAGTCATACGCGGCAAAAAATAAATAAATAAAAATAACTCGGGCATGGTCAGAACGGATAGATAAATACCCGTCGCAGTCTTTGTTGTTGTATGTTTCTAGAGGGGGGGGGGGGGGGGGGGGGGGAGGGGTTACTTAGTAGATGAAAGGCTAGACCATATTCTTCTAATTCTAGACTTATAGGGCATCATTTGTTATTTAAAATAAAATCATGAAAAGGCATTGCTTGTCCAAATGTCTGTTCCCTACAGTTCTTGTGTACTGCGTTTAAGGATTGAATGCATTTATTACCTATCAATTAAAAAAAAAAAGAAGGAGCACAACAAAAAAAAAGCAAAAAAGAAGAAACGGAAAACAGTAATTCCTCTGATAACAACAACAAGAGCTACGAGCTCATATGGCACTTGTACGAGTAGGCTGTACAAGAAAGTAGATGAGAACGTCACAAAATACACCCGCCATCCAAAAATGCGGTTCGGAAATAGAAATAGGATATTTAGTTTCACTCATTTCTGAGCAGTTCCGGCATCGTCTCGATTATCTGTAGCAAATGCACATGACTGTTCAAACTTTGATCCCAATAAATCCATTTGTTTGATCCCTAGACGTGCTACAAGATTTCCGGTACTCCCTCTACCCCCACCTACCGTGGCCGAATCTGGTTCGGAATAAAAACAATCGACCACCTAAAGCATCATCTTTTATACCATCTATCAAGTTTCACTCGAATCTGACCATTTTTGGAAAGTTATGGTATCCCCCCCCCTACCTTGGCCGAATCCGGCCCGGACGCCAAATAACAAATCTAGGCCGCATAAACTCGGCACTGTCGTATTTGCATCTCATTCAATCCATCCGTTGGGTTTCTGTGCATGTCAAAAGTCCCCCCACCCCCAATTCGCCTAATCGTGGTGGGGGAAAATTCGGGTCGCTAATATGCCTGCAAAGTTTCGTTGTCGTTTACATCTGGAACTATTCTAAAACTATTCTAACTCACGACTACCGGAATTCCAGGAAACCCCCTCCAACTCCCCCCACAGAGCCCCGAAACCATCTGGCTCCGTCAATTTCATCTAGGCATAATGCTTATTCCATCCATTAAGTTCCGTCCCAATCCCTCTGCTTCTAGAGTTTCTTGAGTTTTCCGCCCCTCCCCCATCCCCACAGGTATCGGACCCGACCCTGACGAGACACTGAACGTCCGAGGCGATAGCTCACCAGACAAGTTTCATTCAAATCCCATCACCCGTTAAAAGGTTATGCACGCCACTAGATTTCGGACTCCTCATCCACCCACTCCCCCCGCGATGGTCGGGTCGGGGAAACGGCTGTTCTCAAGTCAATCTGTTCGGATCCCTGACACACCTGCCAAGTTTCATCGCCCTAGGACATCAGGAAGTATGCCGAACTCGCGGGATCGCTAGAAATCCGGACCCCCACCCCAACTCCCCCACAGTGCCCTGATCTGGTCCGGTTATGTCAATGACCTGTCTAGGACTTGTGCTTGTTTTTCCCACCAAGTTTCATCCCGATCCCTCCACTCTAAGCGTTTCTCAAAATTTCCGGTTCCTTTATTCAAACAATGTTTACAACGGATACGTCAGCTATGATTTTTCATCCGCGATATTTCGGCCCTTCTTGGCAAGGGTCCTCGTCAGGCTGTCAATCTTCTGGTTCAACTTCGGGGAAGGAGACAAACCTGTAATAAATAACTGAAGCTTCTACCGACTATAAATATCTTATTAAAGTAATTATTCTTCGGTTCCCTCCTCCAACTCCCCCCAGTGTCATCGGATCCAGCCCGGATTTAAACTGTGATGTCTGAGACACGAGGTCATCCTAAACATCAACTTTCATCAAGATCCGATCACCCGTTCGCAAGCTAAAAATACCTCAAATTTTGGCTTCACCCTCCCCCCCCCCCCCAACAGATGGTCGAATCGCGAAATTGACGATTTCCTATTTAATCTGGTCGGGTCCCTGACATGCCTGTCAATTTCCATCGTCCCAGCACATCAGGAAGCACCGAACTCGCTGGATCACTAGAAATTCGGACTTATCCCCCCCCCCCCCAACTCCCCCAAAGTGAGCGGATCCGTTCCGGTTATATCAGTCACGTATCTAGGACTTTTGCTTGTACTTTCAACCAAGTTTCATCCGGATCCCTCCACTCTAAGTGTTTTCCAAGATTTCCGGTTTCCCCCTCCAACTCCCCCCAATGTCACCGGATCCGGTCTGGATTTAAAATGGACGGTCTGAGACACGAGGTCCCCTCCACTCCCCTCCAGATGGTCGGATCGGGGAAGTGACCATTTCAAATTTAATCTGGTTTAGTTCTTGATATGCCTGCCAAGTTTCATCGTCCTAGCTTATCTGGAAGTGCCCGAACTAGCAAAACCGGGACCGACAGACCGACCGACGGACAAAAATTACAATCGCTATATGGCACTTGGCCGAAGGTCAAGTGCGATAAAAAGAAGATCACAACAAACAACAGCATATACCAAATACTGTTGCAGAATCATAGCCCAGGGGTGGGACTCAACTGACGAATTATAACGAGTAATCTGCGCTACGATTGCTTCTTCCGGATTCGTAAGGCCGTACCGACGCGAAACATATCTTTTACTTGTCCATGGCGGCAAACGCAATAGAAACTTTGCATATTTGTAGTACACTGAGCGCAATTTTAGTCTATCTGTAGCCGTAAAACTACGCCAAAATGGGCTAAGGTACAAACAATGGGGCAAAACCATAGCATTGTACAAACGGGCCAACAGACGACTGTCAAATTTCCGCTTATTTGCAACTATCCGGCTATACGTAAAGAAGCCCTCTTCTGGAAGTGAGAAAATAGTAACCGTGTAATTATACGATTAATTAAAAACTTGAATTGGCCTTCCTGTGACTTACTTTGTTGCTATCCTGGACAGTTGCCGCTCTTTTCCTCCAGTTAAAACCTTTGGTTTGACTCTGCCTATGAGGTCCCATTCTTTTCTCTGCAACAAGAACCGGAATTAGGAAAGTGACTGTATGCAAAGTTAAGATTAAAGTGAACTGCAATATTTGCTACTGGGATTAATCTTATCTCTACTCAGATAAAATTAATTCGAATTAGAGATAAGATTATCTTCTTAGAAGACAAGATTTTTTAAAGTGTATTACACTGAGGAATGAAGGAAGTCGCTGAATATCCGAGACGAGGTAGAGTGGTCTCGAGGAATCCAAAGTTAACGGCACAACTTAAAGGAACAGAAAACTTGACTCAAACTTGACTCGGGGAGCTAGCTGACATATCAAGAATGTACCCTGAGTCGATATTGAGAGTAGGAAAAATTCTGGTTAAGACCATTGCAGTTTCCTGGAAGTTTCCGAGAATTCGACTTTTGAGTTAGTAGAAAAAAAAAAGAGGAAAAGGTTTGTGTGCCGAGAGTAGGAATCGAACGCACGACCTCTTGACTACTACCCCGATACTATTGCCGAAACACGGCCAAAGGCGAATTTTTACAGTGCAGAAGTGCATAGTTACAGTCCATAAGGGGCAAGGGCCTGCCAGCTAGCTTTGGGAACACTAAGGAGGGGGTTCGAGATAACAAAGAAGTGGGTTCCTGTCGACAATAAGTCCCTGTATCTTTATCTAAGCCCCCCAGGTCGGTTTGATGGCCGAAAGTTGCGTAGTCAAGTTTTCTGTGCCTTTAAGAACGCTTTTCAACTGCTCCGAAATAAAACCTGGCACAGGGTCTGACATTAGGCAGTTTCAAAAGTGACATCAGGAAGAACAGGACCTCTTCTATTCTGGCCTGTTCTCTCTTCTCTGGAAAAGCCTGATTATTGTAGTTGTTTGTGAACTATGTTCAAAAGCCCCTCTGTGGTTCAATGGTAGAGCAGTGGCCTGGAAAGCTGAAGGTTCTGGGTTCTAATCCCGGCTGAAGAGCACTTCTGTGTTTTAATACTTAGTGGAATTCGGAAATTTGGAATTCGCCATGAGGCCCCGCCATGTGGGCCCAGGTTTGTCCACGAGGCTCTGACACTAATAGCCTACTAGACTTCTAAACTCTGCTAAAAATTCCTTTCATTTGTTGCAGTACAAGTCCCTTATACAGCATTCCGTCTAGCCTAGGTAATATGAACGCACATAGCTTTTAACATTCCTGCCAGGCTGGGAAAGCATTAAACCAAGTTGGAACCAGAATAAGTTGGATTTCCTGTTTCCCCAAATGTTTTCATATTGACAAACAAATGTGCACGCAGGAGTATGGGCACACGTTATGAGTGCTCTCAATCTGCTTCATGTGACCTGTTGGCTGTACCTTATGGCCTATACCAGAGTAACATCCAAGAGAGAACCCTTCAATTTTAGTAATGGTCGGCACCACTAGAAACAAGACCAAAGGTGTCGGTGGGATCCCAAAAATCTAATATTTGATTCAGACAATCGGGTCTTGTCTTCGCCAGATCCAGTCTTGGACAGGCTAATCATCAGACAAAACCAAGTTCAGATATACCTCTATAAGCCATATCTATTTTGACGATACTGACCGAGACTTCCTGCCGATTTCCGAGCGAACTGCTAGTCCAGCAAAAAAAAAAAAAAAAAATCAGAAACAAAACCAGCGTATCTCCTTATCCCTATAAAGAACATCTAATCAACTTTGAATAAAAGTTTGACTTAAAAAAAATCCGGTTACAACCGGATTCCGGAATAATTATATGTCCGGGCAAAAAACCATTGTCATATACCGACTCAGCCTCTCTTCTTACCCCTTAATCTGTCATCTAATCGAACTTTTGCTTTTAACAAATTTTCCGGTTTTGGCGGATTCCGGGCGAACTAGTTATCCGTCAAGAAAATGACTTTCACCATCGTCTTCGGCATGCCTTTTTACCCATAAATCGAACATTTAATCAACTTCAAATTAAACTTTTACTTTTAACCAACTTTCCGGTTTTCGCCGGATTTCGGACTAACTACATGTTCGGCGAGAAAATTGTTTTCACCATCGTGTTCAGCCAGTTTTCTTACCCCTAAATCGATCATTTAATCAACTTCAAATAAAACTTTTACTTTTAACCAATTTTCCGGTTTTTGCCGGACTCCGGACGAACTACTTGTCCGGCGTGAAAATGATTTTCACTATCGTGCTCAGCATACCTTCTTACCCCATGATCGACTATCACACTAGCTGTTTAAAAATATTTTGTTTGTCCCTTAATTTGAACCATTGTCCCCACCCCTAAATATGGAGCTAGATGGCCCATCTACGAACTTGACCTTACCCTTGACCCAATGAATCCTCACAACAAGTTTCATCAAAATATCTCATTGCCTTCGAGAGTTATCGTGCTTACAGCCGGACAGACGGACATTTTTGCGATGTCATAGGTATCCCTCCACTTACGTTTTGGGATCCCAAAAAGCTAAAACAGGGATAAATTCCAGGAAGTATGCAAGGGATGACAAAAATCATCATACCTGTTGCTTCTTCTCCAGGTCCGTTGCTTTATCTGTTTCCACCTTCTTTTTCTTCTGGGCAGGTTGTTTTTCCTCACCCTCAACCTCAAACCCAGCTTCCTCTTCTTTTTCTTTCCGGGTTCGCATGATGTCAATATCTCTCTTCGCTCTTGATAAGATTACTGATTTCTTCGTTTTGGGCTTGGAGGATGCCAAAACTTTGGAGATGGCATCAGCCCAGCCGGCATTACCGAGGTCTTTAAACTGGGTTCTGGGCTTTGGTTCATCTGTACTACTTCCATTTTCTTCATCTGTTTCTTTGTCAAATTCAGAATCTTCATCTTCTATTTCCTCATTTTCATCAGCAGCTGAATCATTTTCTGAGCTTTCTGATTGCTCTTCCTCCCCCTCAGTGTTTTCTGATTCTCCCTCCACATCATCCCCTTCCTCATTCTCACTTCCTTCTTCATTGCTTTCTTCTAGACTGTCCTGTTCTTCCTCACCTCTTTCTTCCACCTTCGTATTTCCAATCAGCGGAACAACTTGGGTTTCTTCCTCATTTTCACTATCTTCAGATGAAGAACTATGATACTTTTTGGCCTTCTTTGCAACTATTGCTTGTTCTTTCAACTTCCTGAACTGGAAAAGAAGAACGGCTTAAAAGATAAGCAACAGAATATACAGTCCCTGTTCTGATATCCTAACATAACTGTCTCCTGCACAACTACGCTCTGTCTTTTAAACTACAGCCTACTGTCTTAGCTGGACCCTGGACCCTTTGTAAGACATATGATTTGCACAAAAATTGCCAACGTTTCCTCCTTGCAAATTACAGCCAGAAACTGGCAATACAAACAAGACCAAAGGTTTCGATGGGATCCCAAAAATTCAATATCTGATCCAGACAACTGGGTCTTGTCTTAGCCAGATCCAGTCTTCGCCAGACTCCTTGAACATTTTTACAATTAAAATTCAGAAACAGATTAAGGCCAAATAGCTAATCACCTGAGAAAACCAAGTTCAGATTTGGATTCAGCATGTGTGTTTACCCCTATAAGTCATATCTGTTTTGACGAAAACTTTCTGCCACTTCTGCCAATTTCCCGGTTCCGGCCAAACTCCAGAACTACGTGTCCGGGGAAAAAAGAAAGCTCAAAGACGAAATCAGGGTATCTTCTTTCCCCAGTAATAAACATCTATTCAACTTCAAATAAAAATTTAGCTTATAACAAATTTTCCGATTCCAGCCGGATTCCGGTCGAACTATATGTCCGGGTAAAATATGATTGTCATACAGGGACTCAGCATCTTTTCTTACCCCTAACTCGCTTATCTGATCAACTAGAAATAAAACTTTAACTTCCAACAGTTTTCTGGTTTTGGCCGGATTCCGGGTGAACTACATGTCCGGGTAGAATATTGTTTTCACATAAGTGTTCAGCATGTCTTCTCGCCCAAAATCGAACATCTAATCAACTCCAAATAAAACTTTTAATTTTGACAAATTTTCCGGTTTGGGCCGGATTCCGGTCGAAATACTTGTCCGTCGAAAAAATAGTTTTCACCATCGTCTTCAGCATGTCTTGCTACCCCTAAATCAAACATCTAATCAACTTCAAATAAAACTTTTACTTTCAACAAACTTTCCGGTTTGGGCCGGATTCCGGGCGAAATACTTGTCCGTTGAGAAAATAGTTTTCACCATCGTCTTCAGCATGTCTTCCTACCCCTAAATCGAACATCTAATAAACTTCAAATAAAACTTTTACTTTCAACAAACTTTCCGGTTTTGGCCGGATTCCGGGCGAACTACTTGACCGATGACAAAATGGTTTTCACCATCGTGTTCAGCATGTCTTCTTACCCTATAATCGACTATCACATTAGCTGTTTCAAAATATTTTGTTTGCCCCTTAATTTGAACCCCCTCCCCCACCCCTAAATGCAGAGCTACAAAGCCCATCTACGAACTTGACTGGTCCGACGACCCAACGAATCCTCACACCAAGTTTCATCAAAATATCTCATTCCTTTCGAGAGTTATCGTGCTTACAGACGGACGGACAGACGGACGGACGGACAGACGGACAACTTTTGCGATGTCATAGGTATCCCTCCACTTGCGTTTTGGGATCCCAAAAACAGCATGATACCAATAGACCGGGTGGATAAGTATGAAATACTAAATTCAAAATTTTGGGAATGCAATTGGATATAAAGATAGGGTGGAAATTGTGGAAAATTTTATAAATTCACATAAGAAATGAAAGCATATATTTTTTATTAAATGTGGAGTGTTCCACAAATCCCAGAGATATTAGAGTCTACTGTTAGAAGTATAACTTAGTTAGCTGCCAACGTATTAACTGCCTAGAGTAGAGAATTTTCCGAACAATTCTTCAAATTTTAGATTACTCGGTTTTGTTTTTTGCCTTTAAAATGTATAAATAGAAATTCATGTTCATTTATTATTATACTACTTACTTCATAGCAATTTAAACAAATCCGGCAGCGCGCAAAGCACGAGAAGGCCAGACCCTAGAGGTCAATCTAACTCCAAATATAAATAATCAATGAAGACACAATATATGTGTGCAGCCATACCCACCAAACATTAAAACTCCACCCTAAAAAGAAGAAAAAAGAATTGAATGCAGGGTGACATGGACGACCAATGCATCACAAGCCAATCAACTAATTAAAATTAAAAATTAACAGTTAATTATGTTCCAGGAGATGAGATTTTACTTAATTTTTACTGTAGAAATGATACATTAGGAAGTTAATATCTGATGAGAGACATGTGTTTCAGCTTTCAACTGACACAAATCTTGAGATTTGATTCTCGTGTTTCAACTCGTGTTCCTTTTCAGAGCAACAGATATACAGTAAGTACACACCAGTTGCGTTTTTGCAGTTACCGTGGTATCTGATATATGGTTGATCTGCAAAAAGGACAATTGCCATAATTGCGCTTTTCGAAGTCATCCCTAAAGAAAAACTGATATTCAGTCACATCACTACAGTCATACACAAATCCTCAATTTTTGGGCATGGTGCCCCAACGTCTGGGCATGCCTGGATGTATGGGCACCATGCCCTGGAGCATGGGCATGGTACCCCTGTGAAATTTGGTTAAACCGAGACTGGCTTCTAAATAGGGTCTTCTTCCTGTCCTAGATCAAAAGATACCTGATTTCACGGTCTATCAAACCTCATTTTCCAATTTTCAAAATATTAGAGCACTTCCAAGATACATATTTACTCTACTTTCTCCGATCATTCTGTTCTTTAAACTTTCTGGGCTTTACCCTATATTTAAGAAAAAAGACTTAAGCGATATTCGATCTTCTTACTTCCGATTCTGTAAATTTCTTCTCTATCTTCCTCTGTGGTACAAGAATCTAAAGATAGTTAAAAAGTTTTATCTTCCGAATATTACTGAGAAGCTGACTGATCTACACAAAAAGCTCTCAGAAACAGCCTCACCGCGGTTTGATCCGTTTGTTTGATTAATATTTTGTTGACTTTAGTTGTTGTTTTACGTCTTTTTCCATTTTTCTTTTTTCCTTCTTCAAGTTTATACTCCACTATTAATCTTTTTGATGTAAGTGGGTAATAAATAAATATTATTATAGAGTTTTCTGGAGGCCACTTCTTTCCTAGTGGGTTTACTCTATCCGTTCCCAGGTAGTTACCACTAGGTTACTCAATCCTTTTCCAGGTTGTCCCAGCTAGGTTACTCTATCCTTCTCAGGTAGTCACCACTAAGTAGAGTGGATGAGGTAAGCTTTTAAATTTTCTTCCTTTAGGAATTAAATTTCCTTTCCTTCCAAATTCGTTTAGATTGTTTGCCTTTTACACTATTTCTTTTGAGTTTAGTGAGTTTTGATGCAACTGCAGTCATACAAATCATAGAAGTAAATATTACAAAAAAATTATTTAATTTGTCCATTTTAACAATTTTTAACATAGTCAAACAAAAATCAACCAAAACAAATACTATAAAAGGCAAACAATCTAAAGTAAATATTTACTCCAGTGAACAGATTGAAAAGCTTGCCTCATCAATGCTACCTAGGAGCAATTTTCTGAAAAAGGATAGGACAAACCCACAAGAAGAGAAGTGGCCTCCTAAAAACTCTATGTATCTTGGAAGTGCTCTAACATTTTGTAAATTGGAAAATTAGGGTGGATAGAAAGTAAAATCAGGTTTCTTCTGATCTAGGACAGGAAGAAGACCCTATTTAGGTGTGTAACCAGTCTTAGTTTAACCAAATTTCACAGGGGTACCATGCCAATTCTCCAGGGCATTGTGCCCAGACGTTCTGGCACCATGCCCCAAAATTGAGGATTTGTGTACGCCTGCTTCACTAAGTGCCAAACTTCTTTCCCACCAATTTGACAAAAATTGATGAAAGTTAGATGTCTTTTTCAGATACCACTCTAACTGGCCAGATACCACGACAATGGCAAGAAGGCCTTTTGACCATGGTATCAGATACCACAATAGCTACAAAAACGACTTTAGACCATGGTATCTGCGAAAACGCAACCCATATCTGGCTTTAATTTAACTTCGTTTTAAATAGTCAAAACTATTGTTTAGGCACATACATTTGCTGTGTAAAAATGCGGTTGCAATTTAAATTTCCACTATGTCAACATGTAACAAGACCAAAGGTTTCAATGGGATCCCAAAAGTTCAAATTGTCCAGATAACTGGGTCTTGTCTTCGCCAGGCTCCTTGAACACTTTTACTATTAAATTCAGAAACAGATTAAGGCCAAATAGCTAATCATATAAGACAACCAAGTTCAGATATGGATTCAGCATGTGTGTTTACCCCTTCAAGGCATATCTATTTTGACGAAGCAGATCGAAACTTCCTGCCTTACTTCTGCCAATTTTCTGGTTTCGGCGGAATTCCCTAACTACTTATCCGGCGAAAAAATAAAGCCCTCTAATCAACTTCAAACTAAACTTTTACTTTTAACACATTTTCTGGTTTCAGCCGGATTCCGAGCGATCTATACGTCCGGTGAGAAAAAGATTGTCATATTCGAATTCAGCATGTAGCCCAACTGCTATCCAGGAAATACGCTCTCGGATCCACGTATTGTGCTCGCTGGCCAGGAGCATTGCAAGTGCATTTTCGTTTGGGAGTGAGGGGTGCAGATTCAAAATTTTACTGAATATGTAAAATTTTTTACCAAAAGACGATAGGCCAACTATTAGGCGGCACTTTGGCTAAGCTCACTTTTGGAGAATGTAGTGCCGGTCCCGATTACAGTAACAGCTTCTATCTGTTATACCCACAACAAAATTAAATTGTGCACTGCAGTCAACATTTTTTTAAATCCTTTTTTCCATAGGCTAAAATTTAACTGCTTTTCTTTTTTTCGAATTATGAGCCTTTTTGCCCCATCATAACTCTTACATGTCCTATCATTTATCATGGATTAAATACCAAGACTCTAAGAATCTCCAGAAACCGGATGGTGCGACGTCCAACGTCAGCGGCTACTGTAGTCTAGTCAATACTGCCCATGATCACGTAAATTCAGTGGCGCAGGCGAGATTTGTTTTTTAAGTTAGCTTTTCCTGACAAATTTAACTATTTCCATCCTGATTCTAGCTTTGAATGTTTCAAAATCCCAATTGTAAAACTGGCTTAAAACCCAAGTCAAATGACACGCCCTTCCACAAAATAGAAATATTATGAAAAGTGTTGCAGGCGGAATTTTTGAAACATTTACGACTAGAGGACTTTATGACCTGGGATCCAACTATTCCTTCCAAATCATAATCTGGTTTCCTTTTCTAAGGGATGGTTCAAAATGCGCTCAATTTGCCCCTAAGTTTAGGGAAATACGCAAATTTGACACAATACGCACACTTGAAAAATTCAAAGCACAGTGGCCTCTAAAAAGCGCCAAAATGGTGCAAATGCGCACCATCTGGCAACACTGATGGTGATTTAACTCTGCTATTTTTTACCAACTGGACAACCCCCCCATACACAATATATGTGATGCCCTGGTCTAGGCTGAGATAATGGAAACTGAAGAACTGAACTGAATCTAGCATATCCTAATATTAGATAAATATATCAGGAAGGAGGCCAGAATTAGTAGATTACCTGCTTCTTTTTAGAGAATGCCATGTCTCAACAGAGCACACCAGAGAAACTTCAAATACTCAGGAAGAGTTGCTATGTTTCTGGGAAAAGAATCCTTCCGACCAGACATCACAGTGTTTCCGCTCGGGAATTTCAAAATCATGAGCAGGAGTCCAAAACAATGAGACACAGATGGGATTTGTGAATTTGTGCTAGAAAATCATGAGAAAAACCATGAGATTTTCTGGTGAACATTGAAGAGAAAAGCACGACGTTTTCAAATAGACTTGCTGATTTTATCTACTTTTCAGAAAAAAAATTGTAAACAGTGATATTTTAACTTCCTCCACCGGAAACAAAATAAGGATTCGGCGGAGAGAAGAGAACAAGCTTTTGTTCGCTCCCCCTGAGAGCGACAGCGGCTTCTGACGGCTGTATACAGCACAAAATGAAGGTGAGCGCCGCAGGCAAATTTTTTGGAATCAGACTTTTTTCTGGTACAACCTTGTACTTCTCATATAAAGCAAACTTCTCGAGCCCAAAATCCCAAACCTGCCCTTGAAGCAAAAAAAAAAATAGATCGTGAACGATCTTTTATTTTATCCCAAAGAAAAGTAAGGACCAAGGTAAGGGCCACCTACAGTATGACATTACCGCCATATTTACGAGATAAATGAAATGACACACGAAAACAGTGCGAGCAGGTCAAGCAGCGATGCGTTGAAATCACTGTGATCGAGACGAAATTAAAGTAGGTGCCTCAGGCAATTTTTTTTTTTAAATTTGCTTTTTTTACGGCAAACCTCAACCTGCTTCCGAACAAATTGTAGCTTTTTATGTGACTAGACAGTCTAACCCCAGGCACTACATAAATGATGAGTACTTCTACTTCTATAGCTCTTCCACCAAATGAAAACTACTACTAAGCGCGTCGCATGCAAAATTTTTCAAAAGCATCTATGTATGAGAGCTCCATTTTGGGATTCCAAACGACCCCTGTCACCAGTGTCACCTAATGAAATACAAAAGCATCCAACCACGAATAAAAGCTATCAGACTAGTTTAAAAATCTAGAATTAATTACATCTATTCAGAACACATTTTACATTAATTAGCATTGGAGTAAAAAGAGGAGGAACCAGTCTTCGTCAGATTCCTTAAATATATTTACTCTTAAAATAAACTTCAAAAATGGATTCAGCATGTCTCCTTGCCCCGATACCGAATCTCTAATCGATTTCAGAAACAACGTTGAGACTCAACCAAATTTAGGTTCAGACGAATTTGTGATAAACCATATGTCCAGCAAGAAAACTAAGTTCATATATGGATTCAGAATACCTCCTTATCCCCTCAAGGTATATCTTATTAGCTTATAAAACATACATGTTTGTACCGTAAATTCGAAATCCCTCCTCTGCCTCTAAAAATAGGACTAAAGGAGCCATCTATGAACTTGACCTGTACTTTACCAGGGTGTCCGGTCAATTTGTCACCGGATAATTCGTCATAGGACAATTCGTCATAGGACAATTCGTCACAAGGACAATTCGTCATTACGGCAATTTGTCACACGGCCATTTCGTCACAAAGAGCCTGATTTCAAGTTTGGAGTTCGATATATTTTAAAGTATATTATTAAATACTGAGTTACATGAAAATAGTATGGCTCTATAATACATTAAAACATGTAGTTATGAGTAATTTACCGCATATATTCGAGTACGTCAGTTTGACTAGACCGATATCCCCCTACTGTGGTTTTCAGTCGCAGGTTAGTCTTCGTACTTCTTCTTCCTGGGTGTGTTCGGTCACCAGCCGCTCAATATTCATTTCTGTTTTTCCCTGCTCCGGCAGAAGAAGCGAAATGAATTTACAAATGTTTGGATGAGCTGCTCCGACACGTTTGTTGAATGCTTAATGCCATCCTTCAACATTGTTGTTAGTCCTAGGAAGGTGTTCTGCGACGCGCTCAAAGACATTCCAGACAGGGATAGGAAAGAGATCATTTCTGCTTGCCCTGATGGCCTGTGATGTTTTTCCTATGTAAGTGTCTTCAAAGTAGTGTTGGGCGATATTTGGATTTTTCGATATATCGATATATCGATATTTTCACTTTCGATATTCGATAATCGATATATCGATATCGATATTTCTTTAGTCTGTTTCGCTATGGGATACGTCTCGTTTCGCCAAAATTTCCTAACGAAATTGTCGTTAAATAGCATCTGGCTTCATCCCAAGCTCCAATAAATTAGAACTGATTTACGGAAAACATTTTGCTCCATTTTCGGATATATAAATGTAGGTTATTTTGGATTATTTACAATAATTATGAATGAAAAAATATCGTTTTCGATATCGATATTTATGTTTCGATATTGGATATCGATATTTGGTCCGATATATCGATGGACAGATTTGAACATAGCGCTCGAACGCTGGTGGGATATCCGCCATTGGGAGAAAAGCCAATGCTGTCAACATTCTCATGGTGAGAACTTAACACTTTGACGCTCCTCAAAAATATATACCAGTAAGACTGAGGATTAAATATCGGAGATCAGTGCAGGGACTAAAAGTAATGATTCGAATAGTGATTCAAACAACCTCTTGCGAAGGGGTGTCATTTTTTATTTGGTCGAACTACCTTTTTAATAACAAATTTTTCTAAAATATGACGAACTGTCCTAGTGACGAATTGTCCTGTGACGAATGGTCCGCGTGACCAATTGTCATGTGACAAATTGTACCAGTGAAGAATTGTCGTACGACCAATTGGCTTGTGACCAATTTTCCTAGAATCATTTACCAGTGAATCCTCATTGAACAACATCCTCGTTTATCATATTTCCTCGTTTGAACATTATATATCTACCCCTTCGACGTTCGATTACACTAGATCTCTCCAACGTCAGACATAATAAACAAATGATTGTTGGCATCCACGCGCAGAGCTATACTAGTTTAAGAATAAAGGGGTAGGGACTGCTATAGCCGAAAACTGGTCGACAAATTTTGTGTCCGGTTTTCATCGGATTCCGGGTGAACTACTTGTCCAGCAAGAAAATAAATTTCATATTCGGATTCAGCATGTCTCCTTACACCTGAATCAACTATCTTAATAGCTTTTAAAAAACAGATAAGCAACTGTGATAAGGGAATAATTATTATTACTCCTGGTGCAGATTTTTTTTTTGAAACCAACCCGCAAATGAAATATTTTTAAAAAGATGATGTGATAGTCAGTTATGGGGCAAGAAGACATGCTGAACAGGATGGTGAAAACCATCTTGTCGCAGTAGTTCTCCCGGAATACGGCCAAAACTGGAAATCTTGTTAAAAGTAAAAGTTTTATTTGAAGTTGATTAGATGTTCGATTTAGGGGTAAGAAGACATGCGAACACGATGGTTTTCTTCGCCGGACAAGTAGTTAGTCTGGAATCCGGTTGAAAGTAAAAGTTTTTAAAAAAATTAAGAGAAGGAAGACATGCTGAACACGAAGGTGGAAACCATTTTCTCGCCGGGCAAGTAGTTCGCCCGGAATTTGGCCGAAACCGGAAAGTTTGTTAAAAGTAAAAGTTTTATTTGAAGTTGATTAGATGTTCGATTTAGGGGTAAGAAGACATGCTGAACACTCATGTGAAAAGCAATTTCTACCTGGACAACTTGTTCGCCCGGAATCAGGCCAAAACCGGAAAATTTCTTAAAAGCAAAAGTTTTATTTGAAGTTGACAATCTTTTTTTTACCGGGACAGATGGTTCGTTCGGAATCCGGTTGAAACCGGATTTTTTTTATAAGTTAAAGTTTTACTTGAAGTTGAATAGGTGTTCCTTATACGGATAACGAGATCCGTTTCTGATTTTTTTTTTTCTGGACAAGTATGGTAGTTCGTTTGGAATTCGGCCGAAACCGGTAAATACACATGCTGAATCCATATCTGAACTTGGGTTTCTTAGATGATCAGTAATTTGGCTTTAATAATAATACATAGATGGCACTTGACACAAGGGACTTGTACCGTGACCAATAAACCAGGAACAGTTTTTCAAGAAACAGAATTATATTCGAAAAAACTGTTTCTGGTTATGGTGCCATCTATGTATTATTATTAGTTTCCGTGACATGGGGATGTGAACTGGATAGATGAATTTGCCTTCGGGCGGGGTCACTGTTCCTATGGCTGGCTTCTACGAGACTATTGTAGTGGTTTGCGAACTCTGTTCTCAAGCCCTCGGTAGCTCAGTTCGTAGAGCGCCTGCCTGGTAAGCAGAGGGTCCTGGGTTCAAATCCCAGCTGAGGAGCATTTTTGTCTTTCAGTTCACTACCTATAAAATTTTGCCTTACTCTGTTTCTAAGTTTTAAACGTAAAAATGTCCAAAAAAAACGGCGAACACTTGCGCGAAAACAAAACCTAATTGTCTGCATCAAATATTCAATTTTTGGGATCCCATCGGAACCTTTGGTCTTGTTTCCAAATAAGAAACAAAGGTAAAGCTTATCTTGGGCTATTCTCTTGTGCTTGTCATTAGCCCGATCTGGTTTTATCCATACCTGATGTAAAATATACTTTGTACTCTCATTGAAGTCGTAACCGTCGGAAAATAACGGTGGGATAAGGAAAATCTATTCCGCTTAGCAGGTGTTTTGAAATGTGCAGGTGCTAATGGTAATTTTGGTCAAAGCATACCTGATCCAGAATTAAAAGAGATATAGATGTTAGTAAACCGACAGGAATTAAGAGCTGACAGGGATAGTGAGTGTTTCCTTTTTTCTTTCCGTCTGTTTTGGTTTTCGGATAGGTCTGTTTTTCCGTCCTTGTACCAACATAAATGAAATCATTGTGCTAGACTAGATCTCATAACCGGGGGCGTAACTGGGGGGGGGGGGAGTAGGGGGTTATTCTCACGAGTCCCCACGGACGTGGAATGCTTCAATTATCATCACCATCATCAAAAAGGACTCCCTTTCAGATTCGGAGGGGAATCAGTTTTTGCTGGTGTTGCTGTAATGTAAAATTGATTAAAAAGAATCAGAATAAACTAGGCCAAAAATAAAGCGGATCCAGACTAGTTTCGTCAACTGCATATTTTGTTTTTGAACAAAATCCATTTTAGAAGCATTCCCCGTGTTCTCGTTGTTTTCCTAGGCGGAGTCCGCGTGGAAGGACTCCCTCTATTCTCGCCGTTCCCTTCGATTCCCCGAGGAGTCCCCGGGGAACGACGAGATTACGCCTTTAGTAATCTTGGAAGTTTATTAGTTTAGCGTCCAACATTCTATTCCGACGATGTTTAGTCGTGACCACTAAAACACGGCCTACTAGACACAGCTGGCTCAAAGCCAGGCTTCACCTTCCAGATTACCGGACGTCTGAGGCTCCCGCATAGTCAAGCCAACCCTTCCAGAGTTTCATGATAATGATGACAACTAAATTTGCTGTTCTTCAACATTTCTTAGTTGTCCCCTTTACATTTCAAATATAAGTAAGTAAGTAAGTAAGTAATTTATTTATAACCCGCCGTTTATCTCTTGCATCCCTGACAAAACTGTCAATTTACTTTCCCTTTTCTTCCTCCATTTGCGTATGTGTAGTGTCTCTCGAATGGTTTGCCTCTATGGCACCTTCCCGACATCCAGAATCTGGGGTGTCCAACAGCCCGGACTTCCAGACGTTTTTGGCCTGGCTTCACCTTCCAGATCCGTCTCGACGAAAACGGCTGTCTGGAATCCGGAAGAAAAATCTGGAAGGTGAAGCCTCGCTTTCAGCCTATGTGTACCTCCTGGGTCTTCGACGGAGCACAACACACAATTTCTTTTTATTAATTTGCGTTTTTGATCGGAATTCTCCTCACGATTCTCCTATTTCGCGTTTTTGGACTATTCAGATGAAGTGAATTCTCCTTTTCTGGCGTTTTTGTCAGAATCAAGATCGGGGAAAGGCTCGCGATTCTGCACAATCGAGAAGTTGCTCCGACGGTGAATTCTCGATTTTCCTCTCTGCGTTCTCCTCCCTGACTGGTCAACAGAGTGTGGATGTTCAATACGCATAAACATACCGGCTGCGGACGAGCTACAAAATTAGTAAAGCGAGAATGGAGAAGTCAGAGGAGCGAAAACGGTAATTTGTACTAGAATCGAGAATTCAGAAGCGAGAATCCGGACAGGAGAATTCGGATCATTTCTGGGTGAAAGCTTCTGCGCTTTCCCAGACGGATGGTAAATTGTAAATATCCACAGAATTCAGAACTGTAAATAATCACAGATTTGTACATATACACTTTGAACACGCACATTTTATCTCTCGTTATTTTATTTTTATCTGCATGTCGTTCGGTCCGCATCGTTCTTCTGGTTTTAGTTACATGTCGTCTTATTGTCTGTTGGTCCCGCGTCGTTTTCCTGTTGTGATTGTGAAGGTTTGCCGGAAGTGCAACCGAAATATCCGAAATTTTATTTATCCCTCGCACATCATCTTGGAGGGGTAACTAGCTGATCAAGAAAAAAAACCGAAAATCTGTTTTTTTTTCTATTTTTTTTGAAATGAATGGTCAGCTTGGCTTCAAACCTTATATTCGGATCAAAAACGCAACTATTGTCTGGGATCCACGGGTGTCACGTATGGGGGAGAGAGGAAGCCCCCCCCCCCCCGAATGTTCTCTGCAAGGTAAAAAGCGAGGTAAAAAAAAATAAATAGCCGGGTTGCGCAGTGTTTTTTTGTAAAACAGTCGATTTTTCTTCAAAACAGTAGTTTTTTCGTAAAAATAGTAATTTTTTCTTAAAAACAGTGTTTTTTCTGAAAATCAGTCAATTTTTTGTCCGTACAGTCGTTTTTAGTTCTTTTTTTCAGTCGCCATAAGTTAGGCGATTTACCTTTCAAACGCTCCTAAACATGCTTATTTTAATGTTGTTGCTAGCAGGGAATCACGGCACCCGAGCACTTGCTGCACAGTAAAATCGAGAGCGGAAAACCCTCGACTCTGACTGATAATTGCTAAAAGGTACCGTCGACATTCTAACCAGTATAAATAAATACTGAGATTGCGTCCATCTAGTGTCAGACCTGCTATCTCGTAGGAACCATTCTCGCATTTTACGACTTGGCGACTTGGCTTTTGGCTAGTGGCACTTACAAATACAAAGAGACGAACAAAGATGTAGTCGGTGAATGAACAAACAGTAAAAGAAAAGCTAAAATATTGGCATTCTTTCTTTCTTTGATAAGTATTTCAAGATCGTATGTAACATTTCGGTTTAAAAAACTCTGCAACATTTTCAAGAAGAAAAGGTGTTTTCGCCACGGTCATCGAATGCTAGCATACTTCGTGAATGATCAATGAGCCAGCAAGAAAGAGCAGAGCAAAATCACACTAACGAGTAGCGCCAAGACCTATGCTTTCCATGCTTTGCAAACGGGCCATACTCGTAGCACCGCCCACTACGCTTCCGGCATTTAAAGCGAGGTAATTTTCCGGGTTTAGAAATTTCTAGTAAAGCTAAGGTGCGGTCTGTGCACATTGAAGAAACAAAGGAGGTTGTATAAAATTTGTGCAGTGTACGGAATATGAAAATCGAAGCTAGCGTTGGTGAACGACCAAATGGGTTTTAGTTGGGACATTCTCTATCACCAGTGTTGCTGGTATTGCTGCTACTCTTAGTGTGTGTCAATTTTGTCAATCCTTGAAGCTACTCCCGAGTGTTATTTTGCTCTGAGAAAGAGGAACGAATTGTTCTAAAGGGTTGACATTGGCTTCTGTAATTTGTGAGTGACTGGTGTTATGATTTTTTAGAAAAAGGTAAGGTTGTGTTTACTGTAATCAATCATATCGACCGGTAATAGTTTCTACCTCATTTTCCGTCACTTTAATTGAGTTGAGAGCCTGAAATGCAGAGCCTGAAATCGGATTTTGTTTGCAGCAAAATGCATTACGAAGCTTGGCCATCTTGTGTTTTTTTTGTACATGCGCGTATTGACGGTTCCATACGGCTTCCATCAGGAGAAACCTTTTGAGTTTTCTCAAATCCGCTTCCGTTATTCATAGATAATCGTTATTTTTTCTCTCGCTAATAAATTCGCCATTACATTGAACCAAAAAAGATCTCTTAGGCACTATTGAATTATGTTGATAAATAAATTGAGTGGTTTGATAGTCCCTTATCTGCCAATAATCTCACGTTATCGCTAGTCCCTATCCTAACTATCTTTTGGTCACGAACATCTGCGACTAGTCGATTCGTGAGGGGACTGAGGCATCACCATAGAGCTTCCATTAAACAAATAGTTCCTGTGTGCGTTTTCTCAGTTACAAGTGCTCTGGAGCTTACTATATTGTTTTCTTAACAGGTGTAGCTAGTCTGTGCTATTG
Organism: Branchinecta lynchi; assembly: GCA_023053575.1. Lineage (NCBI taxonomy): Eukaryota > Metazoa > Arthropoda > Branchiopoda > Anostraca > Branchinectidae > Branchinecta > Branchinecta lynchi. Next base: position 2,739,380 of record JAKZAP010000007.1, read on the forward strand.
TCATTTCCACTGTGAGAACGCAGTCATAAGTTAAGTTCTATAATAATAATCTGGAGGTTTATAATCTTGGCTTGAAAAAGGATTTTTCCTAACCGCGATACTGGCATTTCCTTGCCACCTTTTGGGAAAATGCCAAAGCGGTGTGATGCCTCATATGAGACTCAGGGATTAGTGAGTTTCCAACCAACTGACAGTTATTTGAAGCCTTTTGATTTCCATGATCTGGAATTAAAAGTTGAGAGTGGGAAGCAACTTTGCTTAACGTTTGATGACACGTCAGTTCTTTTACAGCAGCGGGTGCGAAAGCCATCACTTATTCAGAAATTAAAAGCGAAACTAGTGAAAAGTGAGAGAGCCGACCGGCACCCACCGCAAGGATTCGGAGAAAACTTCGATATGACCCTCGATCCCAGTGGCCTCTTGCGGTATAGTGCTGAGCAAGTTCGCGCCTCCCTTGGGAGTGACGCGACATCTAGCGGAAATGGGGATTATGAGCGCCGGAGGTCACTGACCAACCTTCTGTGTAACATTTATAACCGGACTGAAAGGTCGAGAAACAAGAGCTCGAGCGATTTTGTGGAATCGGATAATGGGACAGAATATTCGACGACGTCGGATCCGGCCGAAATTCGGGGAAGGTTTCAAGCCGAGACACTGAACGAGTGGAGACTGCGGAATAAAGGTAAGGGAATTTATTGTTATTTTTCTCTTATTCTTGGCTCATTCACACGTCGCTTCTTACCAAACTATGTGTACTCGGTGTGAACCAATCCCAGTCGGCCGTTTTTTCTCGCTGCTTTGATTTCTCAAGAACCCCTCGCACTAGTTACTCTTCAACTTACAGTATTTTAAAACATTTGAAAACTTTAAAACTAGACTGTGCTTTCAACAAATAACCCACGGTTTGCCTTTTTTGGGACCCGGTGACTTTTAGTGAAAACAGGATAACCGGTTTTGCTGATGGAAAAACTTTTCGCAGACAACCGCCAACAGCGTGATACACATCGAAGGTAGCAAAACACGGTAAGTGAGAAAATCAGCGTGGTTTTGTTAGAGGGGTTAGAATATACCGTACGATTGGGGTCTCTGGGTTTAAAAGGATATGTAGTGATCATGGAAGTAGGCTGCGTTAGGATTATAGGTAAGACATGTCCTTTAACGGAGTGGTCCAGGACAGAAACGAGGATATAAGGTGCAAAAAACTACAGAGCTGCTGAAAAAGTCTAAAAAAAGATAGCCGGATTACTGTCGCATCTATACTTTCCTTCCCGTTCCGGCCTAACTTTACAATTACTTTTATACCAAATGGTGTATACTCCACGTCTCAACGCGACCAAACACAGTCACGTTACGATTTTCTCTTACTGAGTCTAGATGGAGCAACTCAACCACTAAGACCGGTTGTAAAAAATCCAAACACATTGGTATCTATATTCCTTCCTGTTCCTGATTAACTTCAATATATCTTTGTACTAAACGATGTTTACTCCACGTGAACCAATCCAGCCAGCCGTTTTGATTTTCTCCCAAAAGAGTTAGTCAGGGTTTGATTTAGCAGTAAACTACACAACTCTTCAAGGATCTGTATTAACTAAAATACTAACGCAGCCTACTTCTATAATCACTCCGTATATTTCTAAACCCGGAGACCCCTATTTCGTACGGTACATTTTAACCTCTTTAAAGGACACCTGAACAATGAAACCATACTTGAACACACCATGGAGAATGCATTTACAGACATGGCCACGGACAGCATTCTTCTCCTGAGCGTGACTTTTTCAAAATAGGGATGTTCGTTTCTGGAGGTTTGCACATGCAGACTCCAAGACAAAAAGCGCAATCCGTTCAAATCTTGTGCAGCGCTGGCCGGATCGTATTGGAATTTCTTCTAGAGATACGTTTGGGCTTAACTGGTTAAAAATATTCTAGAAGAAGGGTTGATTGGAGAAATTTGTTCATTTCTAAAACTGTTCGGTACTAAAATAAGAACAGATGCAAAATGGAGCAAAAATCATAGCTTGGAAACCCTATTTCGTATTTGGATTGGGTTTTCTGCAGGCAATGCTAACGAAGTCATACTTATAGGTTTGATACTTGGTAGTCTTCATTCAGGTGTCCTTTAACAAAACCACACTGATTTTCTCACTTGCCTTGTTTTGATACCTTTGATATTTATCACGCTGTCGACAGTTCTCTGCGAGAAGTTTTTCCATAAGAAAAACTGGTTATGCAAATTACTTCCCCGTTTTCGCTATATGTCAACGGTTCTCGGGAAAGGCTTAAATCAGCAAAAACCGTCGGTTATTTGTTTATAGCAGAGCCTAGTTTTAAATTATACAAATATATTAAAATACTGCACGTTGAAGAGTAAATAGTGCGAGAGGTCCTTTAAGAACCACCCTAGCAGTAAATGCAAAGAGCCAGATTATGTTGTCCCTCAACTTAGACCTTCATTAAGACAAAGGAGCTCTAAACAAGATACGGATAGAGCGCTTGCTGGCCTTGCTGAGTGCTTTTCCGTGAACTGGATCGTGCTTAAACTTCTCGGAAGATGCAGACCCTCCAGAACTTTTGTTTGTATCATCGTGGATTTGCTGAGACCTCTCAAGAGTGGAAAGTTTCGCAAAGTGCTGACTGCCCCAGAACGGTATAATGCACTCGATCGTATGAAATGCACGATCTTTAGTTTAGAACCAACTCTGAATTCACCTCAACTTCCAACAGGGTCAAATCTAGAGATCTGAGTGCCTTTCGTTGATAGGCCTGCAATTTTAAGTTTCAGAAACTTTGTTGACTTTTGAGAACCATTGGAAATATTGAATAGTAGGCACAGGGTATCCAGGAATTTATTTCGGGGGTGGGGGGGGGGTGCACGCGGGTCGGACCAAAAAGTACAAAGGTCAGAGATTAAAGCCTATAAAAACAGTTGTTTTTGTATGTTTTTGGGGGGGGGGGGGTGAACCCCCTGATTTTGGCCTTGAGTTGGAACACTTGGTCTACTAAGTGGTTTTTTCCATTTCTCTAAAGATGTTTGCATTTTTTCTCCCACAAATTCTTAGCGTTTTTGCGGAACCTACAGCGTTTGGTAAGTGCCATATAATATACGTGAGTATCTAATATACGTGTAGCGTGTACCCGAGCGGTTGGTATTCTGATCTTTATCCTCGAAGGGTTGGTTCGTAACTGTGGAGTGGGGAGTTCGGACGGTAGATCCTAGGTCCTACATTCAATAAACAGTGTTTAGAAAACACACCTACTTTTAATATTGAAGTTCTGCATACATCGAATACGTCTGTTAATCTAACGATCCTCAATCACTACTGTCTTAAGACTAACTTAAGACTAACTCGTCCTTTCTCCAAATTTTTCTCCAAATTCTTAAGACTAACTCGTCCTTTCTCCAAATTTTTTGCGGCGCGCCTCAGGGGACGAAGCTTGGACCAATTCTTTTTCTTATAGTTTTTAATCGAGTTTTAAAAAGTCTGTTGAATCGTTATAAGTTCGCTGACGACCTGTCCAGTCTCGCGCTACGAATTTTATCGTCACAGTCGACCCAGCCTCCACTCTCACAGATATTTTCTACACTGACGCGTGACCTTGATGATGTTAAGTTAACAGTAAGCCTACCTAAAAGTGTTGTAATCAGAGTGTCGTTTTTAAAGCGTGAATTGCCACCTGTTGAAGATATCGGCCTCACTGTTCAGGACAAGGTTAAAATCCTTGGCGTTACAGTTGAGAGCGACCTGAAATGGCAATCCCACGTCATGGCCATAGTTCAGAAATGCGCTCTGTTATTACGGTCTATTTGAGGTCTATTTTCTGCACTTACATTAGGCCAAATGCGGAATACGCTTGTCCGGTGTGGCACCCTGGCCTCACCTCGACTCTGAGTGAAAAGCTCGAGGGTATCCAAAAGCGAGCGTGCAAAATCATTTTAGGGGCCCAGTATGTTTCATATGAAGATAGTCTTAGTGTATTATGTCTACCGACCCTTAAAGAAAGAAGACATGCCCTGACGATGAAATTTGGGTTCAAATGTCTGTCGTCTGGAACTCACAGAGATATTTTGCCTGAATATGTGTCAGATTTACGACCGAAGTCCTGTACTAGGCAGTTTACACGGTCAATCGGTCTTCAAAAGCTAAGCCTGCCACCTGTAAATTCGACTGACCGGTACTTGTCTTCATTTGTACCTTATTTTGTACGTAACTTTAATTCCTGAGGCTGTTTTTTTTTTTAAGTGTGTTGAAAATAAGTATATTAACATGTAATTGACTATCCGAAGCTAGCGTGTTTCTTATGCTATTATGGAGAATAAAGGAATTATTATTAAAAAAAACTTAAGACTGCCACCTCTGGTTCAAAATCATTGCTCCTTATATATAACGTAAAAGACCCTGTAAACCCTGTAAATATATAACGTAAAAGACCCTGAGCTTGCTATCTCTAACCTGATTAGCAAGTACAACTCAAAAATCCAGTCCCACCCTTGGAGGGAAATTCTCAGAGACCCTGTAAATATATAACGTAAAAGACCCTGAGCTTGCTGTCTCTAACTTGATTAGCAAGTACAACTAAAAAATCCAGACCCACCCTTGGAGGGAAATTGTCTGAGTTTAAGTGTATATGTATGTAATCGTGTTCAGTTTTTAGTCAGTCAGAGAGTCTCAGTTAATAATTGTCGATTTGTGTGTGTGTTTCCTATGAAAGTGTTACGTGTTGCTTTTGTTTTGTTTTTCTTTTCGTTTTTGTACTCCGTCCCTTTTCTGTTTGAAATGACGGGTGATAAATAAAAAAAAAAAAAAATATACTAGCTTTTTCTCTTTGTTTTATGTGTTGTCAAAATCAGGCAAAAAGGCACTGCGTGCGAGGCAATGCGAATAAGAGAGAAAGGGACTTGGAGACTACGAGGCAATGTGGGATTTGCATCAACAGTGGCTTTGCGAGAGTTAGACGGACAGACGGACAGATACTCATCTAGAATCAAATACTTCGTGTCGTTATGTCGCTCTCAGGCTTGTGAAGGACCCGACGAAATGCTTTCCGGAGTTCAAACATTCATGTGGGGAGGGAGAGGGAGTCTGGAATCTTGCGACCCTCGTACGTTTTTTTTTTCATTTATTCTGTGGCGTAGGCCAGACACTCCAGCCGAAACTCAGTCCACAAATGGCCCATTATCTCAATCCCCCAATTCACATTGATGGTTAAACATCACTCTATAATACAATTGATAAAAAAAAACATCACTCTATCAGAACAATTGGTAATAAACATCTGATTCTACCGCTTTTTGGGATCCGAAAACGTAAGTGCAGGGATACTTCTGACATCGCAAAAGTTGTCCATCTGTTAGCACGATAACTTTCCAAGCGGTCGAGATTTTGTTCAAACTCGGCACGATGACTCTTTGGGTCAAAGGACAGGTCAAGTTCGAAGATGGGCTCTATAGTTCTATATTTAGGGGTGGGGGACGGGTTCCAAATTAAGGGACAAAAAAATATTTTTTCGAAGCTATTGAGATAGTTGATTTAGGGGTTAGGAGACATACACTGCAAGTTATTTTCTTGACTGACAAGTAGTTCACCCGGAATCCGGCGAGAACCGGACACAGAATTTGTCGACCAGTTTTCGGCTATAGCAGTCCTTCCTCTTTATTCTTAAAATAGTATAGCTCTAAGCCTTGATGCCGGCATTCATTTGTTTATTCTGTGTGACGTCGGAGAGATCTAGTATAATCGAAGGTCGAAGGGGTTGATATGTAATGTTCAAGCGAGGATGTTGTTCTATGAGGATTCGCTTGTAAAGTACAGGTCAAGTTCGTAGATGGGTTCTTTAGTCCTATCTTTAGAGGCAGAGGAGGGGTTTCGAATTTGCGGTAAAAACATGTATGTTTTATAAGCCAATAAGATATTCATTCAGTGGGTAATGCGGTCCACTGAATCCATGTCTGAACTTAGGGTTTTCCTGCTGGACAAACGGTTCATCACGAATTCGGCTGATTCTGAAAATTTCGTTGAAGCTCAAAGTTGTTTCTAAAATCGATTAGAGATTCGGTATGGGGCAAGGAGACATGCTGAATCCATTTTTGAACTTTATTTTAACAGTAAAAATATACAAGGAATCTGACAAAGATTGAAAGGCGAAGACATGACCGAATCGTTTGAATCAAACGTTAGAATTTTGGGATCCCATCGAAACCTTTGGTCTTGTTTTCACGTTGCGAACGGGTGATCCCATTTGAACGAACATTTTTGGGTTGCAGGAGTAGATGCCAGTGATATTACATATTCGAGGGGGAAACCCCGGAAATTTTCGAGCATACGTAGGGACTGAACAAATGGAGGGGGGGGGGATGAAACTTGGATATAAAAAGATCATGAGTCCTAGGTGTGTGACTTTTGTGTCCAGCCTGGTAGAGGGGGGAGATGGAAAAGGGGTACCTGAAATTCTCCTCGATATGAAAATAGGTAGGTGGTAATTTAACACCCACCAAGTTTCGCGCGAAGAGAATGGTAAAGTAAATGCTATAGATACATTTTTTGGTGTCCAAAGGAGATCCGACTTCGGTGGTGGGTCAAGAGGGAGGCTCGGAAATCGTTTCAAATGCGTAGGTACCACAGGGATGAAAGTTCGATCGTGTAACGGTCATGTATCCTCTATTTGTTAAGGCCAGGTCCAGGCCGGATACGGAAAGTTGGGGGCTCTGATTCGAGTGAAAATTGGTCGGTATTAGGAACATATTTCGTATATTCAACATCTGCGCGTCCGAATCGCATCCGACTACGGTGGGGGATGGACGGTGAGTGGTAACAGGCGTAGTCACCAAACAGATGGAGGGATAGGGATGAAACTTTGATCGTACAAAGTCCCTGGATCCATAATAACTTATATTCTTTTGGGTCTAGGCGAACCCCCCGTGGCAACCCCCTCCCCGGACATAACCCGCACAGCCAGAACCCTCCCGGCAAACTCCCAGGTGAACCCCCTGCCCCGGTACCAACCCTGCAGTTTGGACCGATAGCGGATTTTCCCTAGACACGCGAGTTAAATGTAAACGCGTGACGGCAGCTCGCTGGCCGATCGCCTCTATATACTCTTCAGAAGAAAGTACTGTTTTTTATTAACACTCTGTCGGCGGGGAGGGGGGGGAGGCTGTTCGGGAGGATTTTGGTACGGCCAGGGGGGGGGGTATGTCCAGGGGGGACTGGAGGTTCCAGAAAGTTTGTTTTAATCAAAGGTGACCGAACGGTCACATTTCCAGAAGTTTCCAGTGAAATTTGATTTATATTTATAGCTCCAAATGTGACGTTTATATGTCAAAATCAGAAATAGCCTCGGTGGGGATTTTGATGCGGGGTACCAGAAGAGCTGAAAGCTAATTTTGCACTTGCAAGGGCAGTCTAGCATGTATTTTAGCTATCGGTCGTACACAGACTTCCATGCAAATCGAACATCTAGGACAGGTGCTCTTTTCAAGTCCGGATCACGCGTTCGAGAGTTCTACATGTCATAGATGACAAAATATCCAGCATTCTTCGAACTCTGTCACTGGAGACAGACCCGGTCGGGACCTAAAAATTATCTCAATCATTCGATTTTATTTAGACCCTAATAGCACTAGGCTAATACGGTTAGAAATTGGAAAACAACTACGTTGGTGACAAGTGTACCATCCAAGTTTTGTCCCAAACCATCCATACGTTTGGTCCCTAGGCATGATACGAAACTTCTAGGTCCCCCTCCAGCTCCCCTTGCTCCCCTCGGGCACCGTTCGTAACTTACGTGGATCCCGGATCCCACCTCCCTCCACCTCCACAGGGATGGTCGGATCCGGAAAAGAAACTTTCGTTGAGGTCCGGGCGAGGTCCTTTATGTGTATGCTAAGTCCATGGTCCTAGCTTATATTCAATTGCCGCAACTAGCTAAAGTGAGACATAGGGAAAGACGAACCGACGGAGAGACATCATGATCGCTAAATCCCAGGCTATACGGCACTCGAGTCGAAGGTTGCAAGGGCCATACGATCCTTGAACCTAAACCTGCTATATATTTTGTTAAAGAGGGGGGGGGGGGGGGGGGCGGGATCTGGAACTCAAGCAATAAAGGTGTATTTAAAGGAATTTAGAACGTTTACCATGTCCAGAAATCTTTGAGCAACTTCGAACAGACTGGATTGGACGAGTCTCAACAGAAACAGAATTTGAAACATTTCACTTCGGCGCGAGAATTTTAGCCGAGCCAAAATGTTTTCGGCGGCGGCCCGCTGAGTTATTTTCGGTGGCGTAACGCCGACTTTCGGTACGGCTTCGGGGACTACCTGGAGGGGCCCCACTGCGTTTGTCTACACTTAGCTTTGTGTTGAATAGGGGTAAAATGTTCGAAATTTGATTAGGCTACACCTTACACATGGTGCGCATCTTTGTACTAAACGTGGTCAAATATATATTCCATATGAAATAGGCTAACTCATAAATTCGCTTTAACTGTTATATTTCCCGAAAATGTAAGACTAACAAGTGCGCAAGCGCTCAGACGTGGAGTTTAAAAGTAAAATGTTTATCACATTTATATACAAACAGCTTTAGAAACAAGACATTTCTCTTCCCCAATAACCAAACAAGTATTGAAATAACCTTGTAATCACCCCCCTTTAAAAGCTTTAAGTGTATACAAACCGCCAGTATAAATCCAAAGAAATGTTGAGGATCTTGCACGAATAGCATTTGTTCGAACACTGAATGGTCTGCCTGCCAATCCCACTCTTTAAACCTCTTGTTCATTAGCAAGGTAATAACCAGTGCAATAAACCAATTCGAAGCAGACTAATGCCCCCTTTGTCACAATTCATTGAGTACGGCATATCATCGATCATATGACAACACAGTCTAGTTTCCATCTGTTCATTAAAGATTGAAATACGTCGCGTCGTCTTATTTGTTGATGTTACACCAAATCCTCATCCATAGATATATCTCCCCAAATATACAAGAGTCATAGACGAACTTAACTCATGGGAAATCTGGGCCCAGCTGCCCATGAACGGGAGGGGGGTGGGGGGGTCTGGACCCATCAAAATGCGTCTTTACACCTTTTTTCCTCAAGTATACGAGCTTAGAGTTTGATTCCAGTCACGGGTCAAAAACTTTTTTCACGGGCAATTTTGGGCCCACTTGCCCATGAACGGGGAGGGTGGGGGTGGTTCAACTCTCCCCGGTCCCTATGATCCTAAAGCACAAAGGAATTTCACCGCCTTATCTCCACTTATTGTCAAATTAAAAACATTAAAAAATGGGCAATCTAGGCCCAATTGCCCCTGAACTAAGTGGGGGTGGGGTTGGAGACCCACTACAAGTAAAAAGGGACCCAATGCTCACAATCCTACCAAGTTTCAACTTGATACCTGCTGATTCCTGGCAAGGGTAACGAACTTTACTCCTGGGCAATCTGGGCCCAGTTGCCCATGAACGATGTGGGTGAGGGAGGTGCAACTTTAAAAGCAATTTCTCAGCCCTAGGAGCTACAGGTCCAAGAAATTTCATCGTCCTATGTCCAGTTCTGGTCAAGTTATGAACATTATTCACTGGGCAATCTGGGCCCATTTGCCCCTGAACCGGTTGGGTGTGGGGGTTGGGACCCCAAAAGGCACAACTAGACCCCAATACCCACAAGTTTATCAAGTTTGAACTTGATACTTGCATTCGTTCACGAGTTATGAGCTCCACAAAATATGGTGAAAACCGAAAACTGAAAGCTGCTACAGCGCTCGCAATAGTGGATTGTTCCAAGGAACACTCCACTAAAAAGGGTCACAGATTTTCTGTTCTTCTTTGATAACATTTCTTCAAACTTCTTACCAGAGTAGAAGATGGTTTTCACAGGCTATTTATGAAACCGAATTGATTTGCAGACGTAGATGAGCTGGACGTCATTGTTGAGCACCTGAGGTCATCGATAAGCCATGTGACGTCACAACTCGTACGACTTTTAAAACGCCGTGACAGATTGCGGAGGAAGATCACCGACCGCTGTGATCTAATCACAGCTTACGTACAGGCGATTTCACCGAAGAGGAGTGAGTAGAGTAGTCCATATTACCATTACCATATTACATTATTTGTTCTTGATCTTACCATTCAGGCGTAACCCTCTTAAACCCGCTTCAGACGCAAAGAATATACGAAGAAGCGTCACAGATGGGGGAGGGGCATGTTGTAGGCCGCTCGGTAAAACAAGAGCTGTAAGTTCATATGGCACTTGCAACTGCATGTAGTAGGCAAGGGCTCTGTCAGATTGATCGGGTCGCTGATATGCCTGCCAAGTTTCGTCTTGAAAAACGCCATCATATGAATTTAGGAATCACCCCCTTCAACTCTCCCATAGCTGTTGAATCCACTATCATAAGTTTGAGATGAACTTTTTGATACACAGTACTTTTCGACTTTGCAGTTAACATGCACACTTTAAGGGAGCTGTAACTTCATTTGTAAGGAAAACCATCGAGACAAAACTGATAACGGGCTCATGGGGATCATGAAAATGTATATTTCGCTTAAAAGTATTTTTCTTACTTTGTGGTCAAGATTGGTACTTTAAGGAGGGAAGAACAGTGAATGTAATATGGGTTTTAATTTTAAAAGTTAGGTGACGTAATAGTTTAAAAGGGGGTAAAAATAGATTAAAATTAACGTCACTGAGGGATGGAGGAGTAGCCACAAAAAGTACGGGAAATGATTTTCATTGTTTTATATAAATAATATAAAAAAAAAAAAAAAAAAAAAAAAAAAAGGAATAGTCGGATTTGGAAAGTGGCAATTTCTAAGCCAATCTTGTCGAATGTCTAATATTCAAGCCAAGTTTCATCGTCCTACCACATCTGGAAGTACCTTGACTCGTGGTCACCGGAATTCAGCCCCCCCCCCCACTCAAACTCCCCCCACAGTCGCCGGAGCCAATCTAGTACTGAAAAAGATTTATCTAGAGCATCTGTTTGTTATTCCCTCAAAGTTACATCTCAATCTCTCCCGTATCAGCCAGTCACGTATTTTCCGGTCCCCCCCCCCCCTCAACTGTTGTCGGATCACGTCCGGACATGGAAAAGATCACCGGAGATATGTCCTCTGTTCAGTTATTAAATTTCACTCAAATCCGATCACCCGTTCCAAAGTTACGCATAACCCAATATTCCGGATTCCCCTTCCCTCCACTCCCCCCACAACTATCGAATCCAGTAAACTTTATTTACTAGTCTGTTTTATCGGATCCCTGATATGCCTCCCAAGTTTCTTCGTGAAAATCACCAAAATTGACATCACCGGAATTCAGGGAAACTCCCCTCCCCCCCCAAGGGTCCAGATCCTTTCCAATTGTGTAAACAATTTATCTGGGGCAGATGCTTGTTCTTCCAAGCAAGATTAGCCCTCGATTCTAACCGTTCCCCGAGATTTCCGGTCTCCCCCCCCCAACTCCCCATAGCTACCGAAACTCCGGTCCGGCTCTCGATGAATTTGTTTAGTTCTTGTTTCTTGTTTTTTTTTCTTTTTGCGTGGTGATGTGAAGATCGGTTTCGGGAGAACACCTGGTGAATTATTTGATTTTGTTATAAAGATTGTTTTTTGCCTACCAACGGGCCATAAAGCCCTTGGGATTGTGTAAAATGAATAGATTTTGCTTATTGTATATGGTTGTATTATGTTAGTTTTGTATACCTAAATTTGCGAATAAAAAGAACTTGAACTTCAAATGGGACATCAAAGACATGTCCTTGATTCACGCATCAAGTTTCACTCCAATCCGATCACCCGTTCGAAAGTTACACACTACTCAATTTTCCAGAATCCCCCGCCCTCCACCCCCCCCCCCCCAGATGGTCGGATCGAGAAACCACAAAACTGACACCTCCGGAATTCCAGGAATCTACCCTCCACCCCACCCCCCAAGGGTCCGGATCCAGTCCAGTTGTGTAAACGATTTATCTGGGGCAGATGTTTGTTCTTCCCAGCAAGTTTCACTCCGATCGCTTGGTCCGGACTTCAAATGGGACATCAGAGATATGTCCTTTGTTCAGTTATCAAGTTTCAATCCAGTCCGATCACCCCCGCCCTCAACTACCCCCCCCCCCCCCAACATGGTCGGATCAGGAAACTGATTACTTCCAAGTTAGTTTAGTCGGGTCCCTGATATGCCTGCCAAATTTCATCGTCCCAACACATTTGGAAGTACTCGAACTAGAAAGTGAGAAAAAAGAAACAAAAACAGACCGATCGACCGGCCGACAGACCTACAGACGGAATTGTGATCGGTATATGGCATTTGAGCCAGAGGCTGCAAGTGCCACACAAACAGTCGGTAAAAATGACCAGCCAGTCGCTAAATGTCTTGGTGCCCCCTCCCCTCCAAACATTTTGGCTAGTATAGACTCTGAGTGTACCATATATTAAACCCCGGGAAGATAGAGATTCTAGTAGGCTACAATTTGAGGGTTTTATCGCTCAGCGATGCCTTGTAAAATGATCGATTTGAACAGTAACAAGACCAAAGGTTTCGATGGGATCCCAAGAAATCAATATATGATCCAGACGATTGGGTCTTGTCTTCGCCAGACTCCTTGAACGTTTTTACTCTTAAAATTCAGAAACAGATTAAGGCCAAATAGCTAATCATCTGAGAAAACCAAGTTCAGATAGAGATTCAGCATGTGTGTTATACTTATAAAAGAATTTCCGGCTCCAGCCGGATTTCAGTCGAACTGTATGTTCCGGTAAAAAATGATTTTTATACACGGATTCAGCATCTCTTCTTACCCCTAAATCGGATATCGAATCAACTACAAATAAAACTTTAACTTTTTCCGATTTTGGCCGGATTCCGGGCGAACTACTTGCCCGGGTAGAAAATTGTTTTCACACAAGGGATCAGCATGACTTCTTACCCCTAAATCGAACATTTAATCAACTCCAAATAAAACTTTTACTTTTAACAAACTTTCTTGTTCTGGCCGGATTCCAGACGAACTATTTGTCCGGCCAAAAAATGCTTTTCATCGTATTCAGCATGACCTTCTAACCCTATATCGAACATCTAATCAACTTCAAATAAAACTTTTACTTTTAACAGACTTTCCGGTTTTGGCCCGATCCCGGGCTAACTACATGCCTGGTGCAAAAATGGTTTTCACCATCGTGTTCAGCATGTCTTCTTACTCCTTAATCGAACATCTAATCAACTTCAAATAAAACTTATACTTTTAACAAAATTTCCGGTTTTCGCAGAATTCCGGGTGAACTACTTGTCCGATGACAAAATGGTTTTGACCATCGTGTTCAGCTTCTCTTCTTACCCCATAATCGACTATCAAATTATGTGTTTAAAAATATTTCATTTGCCCCTTAATTTAAACCCCTCCCCCACCCCTAAATATAGGGCTACAGAGCCCATCTACGAACTTGACCTTACTCTTGACCAAAAGAATCCTCACACCAAGTTTCATCAAAATATCTCATTCCCTTCGAGAGTTATAGTGCGCACAGACGGACAGAAGGACGGACGGACAGACGGACGGACGGACAGACGGACGGACGGACAGACGGACAGCTTTTGCGATGTCATCGGTATCCCGCCACTTACGTTTTGGGATCCCAAAAAGCCCAAGCCCCAACATATCAATATAAAACGCGTACTGGATAAAATATTTGTTTGTCTTTTCTAGATCCTCGCACATTTGTTTCAAATTGAAGTTTGCCGTCATTACCAGCCGACTGTCAATTATGTTCGTTGGTTTTAATCCACAAACCATCGTGTCTGAGTCACAAGTCACAGCTCATAGTCTACATACGGTCTGGAATTACTTTTACCAAGATCGGCCGAAATTTTGCCGGAACAAAGTTGTCCACATGTCCAACATGATTTTTTCTTTTCTTATAAAACTTTTTTGGGGATCTCAAAACGTTAGTGTTTGTCCTCCCGGACGTCCGTCCGTCTGTCTGTCTATTAGAACGACAACTCTCGAACGGATTGCGGTATTTTGTTCATGCTTGGTGTGGAGATCAGTTGGGTCAAAGTATAGGTCAAGTTCGTAGATGAACCTCGTAGCCCAAAATCGTTTTGACCCAAATAAACTAAGTTCTATTCGACTGTTATTATAAATTAAGTGTCTTTTTCTGTATGCTTAAGTGTTTATTTATTTTCTTCATTTACTCAGCTTTTTCAAAATGGCGGGCAAACGGATTTTTCAATTGGGGACTCCATTCCAATATTGATCAATACGGCTAGGCCTCGAGAAATCAAGTTCAAGTTCAATGGGTTAACTAACAAATAAGAAAATAAATCACACATAACCAAAACACTCAGTCCATTCCTGGATGCCGAGGACCACATTCTTTACATTTTAACGGGGTCCCTACTCCCACTTTGAGACACAACTTTACCACTAAACAAAAAGTAAAATATATTATCGACCTTAAATATATTATTATTTTCTTTTGTGTATTTCAACAATTTATCAGTATGCCGAACGCGAAGAAGACTAGCCGTGACAGTTACTTGGTGGTCGGTTGTAGGAAAAGATAAAAGCGAAATCCTATTTAGGGCTTTGTCAACTGTTCAAGGAGTAGGCGGAATATGTCGTAACCAATCAATTGTGAGCAGGAGCATCTCTTAGCCCAATAATCATGGACGCTCCCCTTCTCCGTATAACTTGTTGCAAATCCTTACCCAGAGCACTTCATCTGGGGCGCAAAACAAATTTAGCCCCCCACCCCGTCTAACAAACGTCCTTGTTCAGCACACTCGAATTGGCGCGCAAAGCAGATTGAATTTTAAGCCGTATATTCCCTAGCTAAATTGGAAGCAAAAACGCACTGTTCAAATTTCGTTCAACACACTCGACCAATAGGCGGCTGTGGACTGTTTTGTGATAGTAAGCCAAATTAGCAGGGACTTGGAACTCCTGAAATTCCGTCAGAATCGATTCGTGTTATCCCCTGCCATGTGTGGGCGCATGAAGCCGTCGGAGGAGTGTTTGCCGGAACTTTTCTTTCTTCGGCTTCGAGTCAGTTGCAGTTTAGATATGGATGGAAGAGGATAGCCTAGTAAAGCAGAATGAGCGGATTTCTCAACAGTCTAAGAGTCAATATTGCTTACTTCTCGAAAGGTATTCATCTAGAGACTGAGACACTATGTCCATCTTCAGTTCCAAGTTCAGTAACAGTAACCCTGTGAAGATATTACTGTTGTTGTTTGTGATAGGATTAATGAAAAAAAGAAACTAGCTTATGTGGAAGTGCCCGAATTAGAAAAACTTGGACATGCGGATAATCATAAAGATCGCCATTATACACTTGGACCGAGGGCTGCAAGGAGAACAGCCTGGAATAATTGCGAAGAATTTCTTATGTTTTAGGCTTCAGAGTTTGATCTGTCTCGGATTGGCTCGACTCAGATTGTGAACTATTTCTTTAGACGTTGACTTTTAGTTTGTTTTCGCCACTTTTTTTGGATCCGAAAACGTTAGTGACGGGATACCCACGACTTCGTAAACTTTGTCCGTCCGTCTGTCTGTCCGTTCGTCTGTTAGTACGATAACTCTCGAAGGCGTTGAGATATTTTGTTCAACCTTGGTATGAGGATTAAAGTACGGGTCAGGTTTGTAGATGGGCTCTGTATCTCCATTTTAGGGGTGGGGGAGGAGTTTCAGATTAAGGGCGACATAAATATTTTTTTAAAGCTAACGAGATAGTCGATGTAGGGGTAAGCAGACATGTTGAATCCGAATATGAAATTTATTTTCTCGCCCGACAAGTAGCTCACCCGGTTAATTGCTCCAGGAAAATTGCTAGAAGTAGAAGTTTTAAGGTTCGATATAGGGTTAGTGAGACATGGTGAATTCATTTATGAACTTTATTTTCTTGCCGGACAAGTAGTTCGCCTGGAACCTGGTGTTGAATCGAGATCTGAGACTAATTTTCTTGCCCGACAAGAAGTTTACCCGGAATTCGGCAATACTAGAAAGTTGGAAAAAAACAAAAGTTCATGAGGCTACTAATTAGATTAGAGATTCATATCGGGATTAAGAACACCAGAAGAATCCGTCTCTGAACCTTATTTTCTCGTCAGATATGTAATTCTGTCGAAAGTTACCAAAAATCGGATTCTTCTGCGTCTGCCGTCTCTTCTGCTCTGCATGCAGTTTGCTAGGAATAGGCTACTGCTAAAGCGAGAAATTTGGTCAAAGTAAGATAAGTGAGATAGAGAGAGAGAAAGTCAACTAAAGATGAGATATAGGGGTAAACATGCATGCTGAACCCATAGCTGCACTAGTTTTCTTATCTGGCTAGTTATTTGGTCGCAATTTGTCAAAAAATCCCAAGACTTTATTATTTTTGTACATTTCAAGCCGTTGATTACGGATTATTAGCCTAACGCGAAGATCAGAAATTTAAAAAACCCGATTGTCTGGACCAAGAAGTCCAATAAATATTCAATTTTTGGGATCCCATCGAAACCTTTGGTCTTGTTTTTGTTTGAGTGCTTTACATTTTATTCTCGTAATGGGCTCAGCCGGGAATAATTTCATTTATTTACTATGGAGAATTTGTTGACGCTGACGGAAATTGCTGAAACTTGTTCAGGTTCATATGTTGGTTGACTTGGTGCAAGCGTGTTGTCGAGTAGTCTCGTGTTCGACTTTCGGCAGTTCTCTCGAGTCCTTGCCATTCTATCCGGCATAAATCGCAGGCTAGTGTTGTGACTAGTTTTAATGTAAAGCTCAAGGCCTAAGCTGTCGTTTTTCGTCTGAAGAGCATATCACCGCGTTTTTACCGACTCACCTAGTTTTTCTGCTTTATCGACTCGTGCTCTCGGTTTCTTGATTCTTACAAATCAGTGCTTCTTTCTGCCTCACCCAGGGGCGTCAAGACTAGGGGGGGGGGAGGGGGGACGCTCCCCCCCGAATGTTGCTGGCCAGTTGGTAAAAAAATAGCCGATTCGGCGCGAAGCGCCGCGATGTTTCTTAAAAACAGTCGATTTTTTCTTGTAAACAGTCGATTTTTTTAAACAAAAGTCGGTTTCTCGTAAATACAGTCGATTTTTTTTTCTAAATAGTACTTTTTGGGATCCCAAAACGTAAGTGGAGGGACACTTATCACATTGCAAAAGCTGTCCATCTCTCCGGCTGTGCGTCTATCCGTCTGTCTGTCTGTCTGTGAGCACGATAACTCTTGAAGGGAATGAGATATTTTGATGAAACTTGGTGTGAGGATTCTTTGGGTCAAGAGTAAGGTCGAGTTTGTAGATCGGCTTTGTAGCCCTATGTTTAGGGGTGGGGAAGGGAGTTTCGAAGTAAGGGGCAAAAAAAGTATTTTTTAAAAGCTATTGAGATAGTTGACTTAGGAGTAAGAAGACATGCTGAATCCGAGATATAAAAATTATTTTCTTGCCGGACAAGTAGTTCACCCGGAATCCGGCCAAGACCGGACACAAAATTTGTCGACCAATTTTTGACTATAGCCCCACCCCTTAATTCTCAAACCAGTATAGCTCTGCGCGTGGATGCGAAATTCATTTGTTTATTCTGTGGACATCTGGGAGATCTAGTGTAATCGACGGACGAAGGGGTTGATATATAATGTTCAAACGAGGAAATATGTTGTTCAAGCGAGGATTCACTGGTAAAGTACAGGTTAAGTTCGTAGATGGGTCCTTTAGTCCTATCTTTAGAGGTAGAGGAGGGGTTTCGAATTTACGGTAAAAACAGGTATGTTTTATAAGCTAATAAGATATTCATTGAGGGGGTAGGGAGGTCCGGAATCCACGTGTGACCTTAGTTTTCTTGCTCGACAAATGGTTCATCACGAATAAGGCTGAAACTTGAAATTTGGTTGAAGCTTGAAATTGTTTCCGAAATCGATTTTCTCAGATGATGAGCTGTTTGGCCGTAATCCATTTCTGAATTTTATAGTAAAAATTTTCAAAGAGTCTGGCGAAGACTGGATCTGGCGAAGACAACACCCAATTGCCTCGATCAAATATTGAATTTTTGGGATCCCATCGAAACCTTTGGTCTTGTTCTTAAAATCAGCCGATTTTTCGTCAACACAGTCGTTTCTTCTGAATAACAATCGTTTGTATCTGCAAAAATAGTCGGTAAAAATGACCAGCCAGTCGGTAAATACCTTGCCCCCCCCCCACCAAACATTTTGGCTAGTAACGCCCCTGGCCTCACCTAGTGTTTCAGCATAACCGACCGAGTCTTGCTATCGATTTCTTGTAAATTTTCTTTTTATTAAGATGCCATACATGTGACAAAACTGCACATGCATCACATCCTTGGGATTGTTAATTGCAGATCCTGCAATTCCTTGGCTCTGCACTTCGTCACGGTTTGTGGATTGTCGACGCTGGGATTCCAAAATTTCTTCGTCAGCCTAAATAATCATCTGTCATAAATAACAGTGGTAGTTTCGTGAGTTCTGTGTCAACTTTTAAACACTTAATTCATTGACAAGTTCATTCTCCAGCTTTAGCGGCTTGAAGAGCGGCCCTGAAGAGGGCCCTTGCCAAGAAGGGCCGAAATATAGCTCTAATAAAATGTAGCTGACTTATCCGTTTTGCACCGTCAAATTTAATCCTTATGAAGAATTTAATGTATTGGTTAATAAATTTCTTTCTTTGATTTCTTGTTTACGTCGCTAGTGCTGACGGTCTGGGACCACCAGTGCTGATATTTACACACATAATTTCCTTTTTAATTCAAAACAAAATTTACACTGTTCGAACCGCAATACTTAGCGACAAGGTTTTGAGGCGTCATCGCGGAAACCAAAGAGGGTGCTGCGGCGCTGTCCCGGCTCCCGGCCCCGCTCCCGCGGGCCCTTTAACGCAATTCTTACATAGGTGAGACCGAGAATATTAGCTGAATATTATTTGGCTAAATTTCAGAACCTTCAAGAAATCACTATAACGAATTTGGTATAATCTACGGCGTTTGTTTATTGTGATCCAGTTAACATGCTTTCTTCTTTGGAAGCCAGAAAACAAAATACCAAAAGAAATCGATAAAGCTAGTAATTACTTTGATTTTCCTATACATTTTCAATATACCTTCAGAAAACAAAACATTTTGTTAGATCTATAGACAAACTCCCAGCCTCCCCATGTCGGGTGCTTCCGAACCGCGCCACTAGATGGCCCACCGGTCGGATCGAGTCGTGGCTTCACCTTATGTCTTGGGTGGGCGGGGGATGGGGGGGGTCTAGACGTTGCAACTGCTAGAATGCTTACGATGCAACTCCTTTAACACATCTCCATCTCAGTTGATATCGAATAACAAGCTCGAAGGCCATTCAGAAATATCAACCTCGCTGCGCCTGGGAGACTTTACTATACCAGCCTCCCCATGTCGGGTGCTTCCGAACCGAGCCACTAGATGACCCAGCGGTTGGATCGAGTCGTGGCATCACCGTCTGTATTGGGGGGGGGGGGTGGGGGGTGGTATAGACGTTACAACTGCTAGAATGCTTACGACGCAACTCCTTGAACACATCCCCATCTCAGTTGGTGTCAAATAACAAGCTCGAAGGCTATTTAAAAATAATAAGGCTTGTTTATTGAGCCAAAGGCCGTACAAGATTTAATACACGTTATACTTGACAAATAAACTATTACACCTCTAGAAATACTATGGCTACGTCACCTAAGCTAAACTTTAATTCCTGAGACTAAACCCTTTAGTCACATATTTACAAACATCAACGATACATTTTAGGCTCGAGGATTTCAGGATACGGGGAAGCAATACCAATCCACCCACACCCCCCATATGAACCTCGCTCTGCTCGGGAGATTTTTTTCATAACCTGCCTCGCCTTCGGCTCGGACAGTTTATTTTAAATGGCCGTCTCGTTGTCCGATATCGACCTCGATGTCGGAAGTTAACCTTCAATAAATGTAAAAGACATTTATAGATAAATAAACAGAATTTTAATTGTAAATTAACAAAAGGTGAACGAAAAGTGATAGTTAAAGAAAAAAAATACTTTGTATCAAATATACATATGGAAGTGGTTTTGCGTCTCATCAGCTAGGTTTTACAGTGTTGTTTCACGGATAGACCTGGCCCTCTTGGGAAGCCAGGGGGCGGCTAACCCCCCCCCCCCTCCACCCCCATAATGATGCCCCTGCGACAATTGTTTGCGACCTGTGGACGTCACCAGTGCTGACGGATTAGAAGTCGAACGTCTGACGCAGTTCAGACAGATGATGCACATTTTTGGGATCCCAAAACGTAAGTCGAGGGATACCTATGACATCACAAAAGTTGTCCGTCTGCCTGTGAGCACGATAACCCTCGAAGGGAATGAGATATTTTGATGAAACAAGGGACAGGTCGAGTTCGTAGATGGGTTCTGTAGCTCCCGAACGGCCGATATCCAAGCTGGATGTCAGATCAGTTTATTTGTGCCCTTAACTGGCCTTACTGATTTTAAAATGAATATTTTTTAAAGTTTAGAACATGTTTCAACCTCAACTATAAGCCTTGATCTGTTTCTAAATTTTTAAAGTAATAACATCTAATTGTCTGGATTAAATATTAAATTTTTGGGATCGCATCGAAACCTTTGGTCTTGTTTCTCTTTACTGCACAATTTGCTTTCCCAATAAAACTTCCCTCCTTAGGAAATCGCGGCTTTTGAAGACTCGAAGTTGGGATTTTAGTTTCCTGGCTCATTTTCTCTCCTTTATGGACGATGTTTCTTTGTTCTGCAATTCTTCTTCATCTCCGCAGTCAGACTTCCTCCCGCGGGAAAAAGGGCTGAAGGAAATATTAACTTATCCTGTTACGCCTGTTGCTGGTGAGGAGTTGTTCACTCTTTTAATTAAGATAGTTCTCGGATAGCCGCAGTTTCTGTCCGTCCTTCGGTCTGTCGGTCCGGGCTTTGCTAGTTCGGGCACTTCCACATAAGCTAGGACGATGAAACTTGGCAGGAATATCAGGGACCCGACCAGACCAAATTGGAAGTAGTCAGTTCCCCAATCCGACCATCTGGGGGTGGGGGTGGGAGAGGGAATCCGGAAAGTTAAATTATTTCTAACTTTCGAACGGGTGATCGGATCTTAATGAAACTTCCTATTTAGAAGGACGTCTAAGACGTCCCATATCAAATTCGGACTGGATCCGGTGACTTTGGGGGAGTTGGGGGGAGGAACCAGAAATCTTGGGAAACACTCAGAGTGGAGGGATAGGGATGAAACTTGGTTGGAGGGACACGCACAGGTACTAGATGCATCATTGACATAACCGGACCGGATTCGGGCACTTTCGGGGAGTTTGGAGCTGGTTTGGAGGAGGGGGGGGGGGGGTCGACGTTTTGGTGATCCCACGAGTTCGGCACTTCCAGATGTATTAGAACCATGAAAGGCAGGCATGTCAGGGACCCAAACAGACCGACTTGAGAATTACCCGACCTGAACGTCGTGGGAGGGAGTGGAGCGATGGGGAATCCGGAATATAGTGGCATGTATAACTTCCAAAGGGTTGATCGGATTTGAATGAAACTTGGCAAGTGGAAAGCACTATTGTCTCAGATGTTCCTTGTCAAGGTCGGACCTGATCCAATACTTGGGGGAGTCGGAGAGGGACACTGAAAAACTCGTGAAACGCTTAGAGTCCAGGTATTGGGATTGAACTTGGTGGGGAGAACAAGCATTAGCCCTAGATACGTAATTGACACAACAAGATCGTATCGGGGCTCTGTGGGGGGAAAGCAGGGAGTTTCCCGGAATTCCGTAGATCGCGAGTTAGTATAGTCCCGAGATATTCAAAGGACGATGCTTGCAGGCATATTAGAGACCGGATTGACTTAAGAACCCGCACAATGCCGTAGGAAAGCTTCCGTTTCTGGGTCCGACCACAAGGGGAATACGGAAAGTTGCGAACGGGTGGTCCGGTTCGAGTGAAACTTTATAGGTGATTGATCACATATATATGGAAAACATGTGTTCGAAGCACATGCGGTCACAGTTGGGGGAGTTGGAGGACGGGGTTCCGGAAATGTTTTGACATGCACACGGATGGACCAAATATGACGGAAGTTGAACAGTACCGAGTTTATGCGGCCTAAACATGTTATTTGGCGTCCGGACCGGATCTGGCCACGGTATGGGGGTGGGGTGGGGGAGGAGCGGGAATAGGAACTTTGCAGATAGGCTCTGCACCGATTCGAGTCAAACTTGATGGGCAGGAATAGGAAATATCAGAGATGCGACCTTTACGTTTTCGAGTCGTATTTAGCCACAGCAGGGGGAGTTGGAGGGGGAGTCGCGCTATTTTTGGGCTAGTATAGAGGTCAAATGAGTGCAGTGATTGAAATGAAACTTTAAATATAGGGAGATCATATGTCCTAGATGACATATTTTAGGGTGTGAACTGGATCTGATCTTGTTTTTTTTTTTGGGTGGGGGGAGGGATCGGCAAAAGTGCTAAAATTCGAGTGAAACTTCATGAATGTAAGAGAAGATGCTTTACATAATCCATTCACGAGTCCGATCCAGATCTGGCAGCGGTAGGGGGTTGGACAAAAAAGTACAAACAAGACATAGACCAGAGGGAAAAGCCTATAAAAATGATAATTTTTAACCCCTTACCCCCCCCCCCCTGGATACGGCCCTGTCCACAAGGGTGCTTTTAAGGATCTTTTCGTCTTTGAAAGTGCAAAAAAAAAATGCATCAGCTGAAGTTTCTTAAAGCTATCAGTTATCAACCAATCAATTTTTTTAATTCGTGATATTACACATATTTCGGCCCTTCTTAATTTGATGGGTATATCTTTTCGTCATTCTTCTTTTCAGTGTGTTTTGACACTTTTTCTTAATGGATAGATTTAACAAGGATGGGGTAAGTAAACAAGAGATATACCGACATGAGAGATATATATGGCGATATACAAATCTGCCACAAATCACTGATTAGTTTCTTTTTCGGATAAGGTTGGTCAAAAGGAAAGATAAAGAGCCGATTTGTTGCAAATGCACAAATGTTGGCAAATGCACACATATTTTGAATATGCCTGACAGGTCTGGCATTCTTCGGTTTTTGTAGAGCTCTCTAACTGGCTCTAAACAGTCCAGAAGAGAACATGGAGAATCATTCTGGGAGATGGCAACATAATTACCCCATATTTTATATAGCTCGATTTTCTGAAACTTCAAATGATACGGACCAACAAAAAATTAAACGGATTTACTTTAAATTCGCAAAATACCTTCTTCGTCTTCATCCTTGGACGCGTAATACCTACATGACCAATAAACGGTATCGTTGACCCGATTCGAAAGCTTGATGAGCTATGTCAACGAGTAAAATGCAGTAAGAACGGCCATGAGTGGCAAGGGATTGTTTTTTGACATTTTGTGTTATAAGAGTAATTTTTCGCTCTATGATTTGCTTTTTGTTTTTCTTTGTTGTGTGATCTTTTTTCTGTGTTTTTTCTACTTTCTTTCTTTTTTATACTCCATCATTTTCTCTTTCCTGTACGATGGGTGAAAAATAAACATTACATTACGACGTGTTACATTACGACGTGTTTATTAAGACGTGTTACTATAATCATTGTAAATTTTTGATGTACCTTCCTCGTTCCTGTCGCAACCACAAATTAGTTCAGAAGTTCGGCGTCCAAGATGTGATTCACTCACTCGAGAAAACGTCAGCGTCAGTACTATCTACATCTCTTCATTCTGGTCTTCGAGTACATGATGTTTTTCATGAATTTTTCAGGTCCAGTTAGTATTTATGTCTAAGTTTTTGTGTGTGTTAATACTGTTATTTATCTTGCGTTATTTCACGTTATTCCCTTTACTCCGCTACCACATTCTGTATTTGCCGGGTTATAAATAAAATATATATATATATATATTACATTACATTACATAACATATGAAGAGGCTCTCATAAGGTAGGCTTTCCCAAATTAATTGACCGAAGAAGTACTCTTTCAGAAAAGTTTGGAGCGAAGACGGTGTGTCGTCTTCAGATGACCCGTTCTGTGTCGGTACTAGAGGCAGGGTTGTTGTATATCCGAGCATATCCGATTCCGAGACAAGTCTGAAGTACCACACACAAGAGTTGCGTTTTTGATTGCCGTTCCTGATTTCACTTCTTCTTATTTCTCGTTTTCGATCACCTTCCGAGTTCGCAGTTTGCTTAATTGTCGTTTTTGTTTGAAATGGAGACCGTGTCAGTTCTTGGTTCTACAACACCTGTGAGTGAAACGGCGAACTGTGACGCAGACGCAGTTCCCGGTCCGAGTTCGCCTGTCATGAATATATTAACCCAAACAAATTGAAAGTCCTGGAAGGTGTGTTTGGAAATGGATGATTAAAACTTATATGTTTTGACTACAAGAATGGCCTTTTCACTGTCATATGGAACTATCCTTTATTGACTTATTTAGGCGATTTTATGAATGATTTGCCGTGATGCTTATTTTCCGTTTTTATTCACCTGCTTCTTGAAACGGCGAAGGCGTCAGGCGAACTGAGTGTAAAAACGGAAATTAAGCTGCAACGGCGAACTCACAGGGGAACTTACACAGGCGATCAAAAACGCAATTAAGGGTGACAGATTACGGACTGGGAAACATATAACTGGTTTAGATCCATCAGACTGAAGCAATGGGGTTGACGTTAATAGGTTGAACGGTCTGGGTTGAAATAAATTAAAAAAGTTGGTGGTTCCGCAAAGAACCAGGCATCAAAGGGAAGCTTCTTGGCGTGTGCGGATTGATTTTTTTCACCTTTCACTGACAACCTTCTCTCCTTAAGCCGCTATCACAGTGGCGCGTTGAGCCTTTCACACTAAGCTAGGCAACCTCTTCGTCGTGATTGCGTCGACGCAACGCAGAGCTTATGCTGACAAATAAAACGCAACGCAAGAACAGAACCAAGTTCTAATCTTGTGTTGAATCGACACATACGCATCAGATTTGTCAGTGGAAAATGGAATTTTTTGAAGAAAAACAAAAAAAAACATGCTGATGATGAAGAAAAACTTGCTACTATAGTGAAAGAAGTTAGAATTTAACAGAAGAAACCGAGAAAAGAACATTTAAATGAGCATCCAGCGCGAAAGCTTCTCGTGCAGGTGTGAAAAATACGCTACCTAACCTGTACGCAACGCAAGATAAACGCATACGCAACGAGACGTCATTGTGAAAGCGCCTTTACCCACTCCCTCCCTGAGCCCCCTAAATATTCTGTTCTGAAGAGCAGTAGAGGTATGCTTATGTCAACGTCTGCTAACAGTGAAGGATCGCTGAAGAAAAACCAAAACCCAAACCAGGCATTTCTCACTTTGAATAGGCCTAATTGTAATAAGGGCTCACGCTTTTGTCATTTTTTCGAATATTTTGCTAAAGTCACGGCTGAAAGTGACTCAACCGACACCTGATTTGCTTTTTGGGATCTCAAAACGTAAGTGGAGGGATACCTATGACATCGCAAAAATGTCCGTCTGTCTGTGAGCACGATAACTCTCGAAGGGAATGAGATATTTGATGAAACTTGGTGTGAGGATTTATTGGGTCAAGGGTAAGGTCAGGCTCGTAGATGGGCTATGTAGCTCTACATTTAGGGGTGGGGGAGGGGGTTCAAATTAAGGGACAAACAAAATATTTTTAAACAGCTAATATGATAGTTGATTATAGGGTAAGAAGACATGCTGAGCACGATAGTGAAAACCGTTTCTTCGCCGAACAAGTAGTTCGTCCGGAATCCAGCAAATACCGGAAAAATGGTTAAAAGTAAAAGATTTATTTGAAGTTGACTAAATGGTAGATTTCGAGGTAAGAAGACATTCTGAACACGGTGGTGAAAACCATTTTCTCGCCGAACAACTAGTTCGTCCGGAATTCGGTGAAAACCGGAAAGTTGGTTAAAAGTAAAAGTTTCATTTGAAGTTGATTAAATGTTCGATTTAGGGGTAAAAAGACATGATGAACACGATGGTGGAAATCATTTTCTCGCCGGACAACTAGTTCTCCCGGAATCCGGCCCAAACCGGAAGATTTGTTAAAAGCAAAAATTCAGTTAGATGGCAGATTGAGGGATAAGAAGAGAGGCTGAGTCTGTATATGACACACATATTTTACCCGGACATATAATTAGTCCGGAATCCGGCTGTAACCGGAATTTTTTTAAGTCAAACTTTTCTTCAAAGTTGATTAGATGTTCTTTATAGTGATAAGGAGATACGCTGGATTTGTTTCTGAATTTTCTTTTGTGCTTGACTTTCGGGCGAAACCGGAAACTTGGCAAGTACAGCATGAAGTCTCGGTCAGTGTCATCAAAATAGATATGGCCTATAGAGGTATATCTGAACTTGGTTTTCTCTGATGATTAGCCTGGCAAAGATTGGATCTGGCGAAGACAAGACCCAATTGTCTGAATCAAATATTAGATTTTGGGGATCCCATCGACACCTTTGGCCTTGTTATAATTTGCAAAGTTTAAAGTGGGGGAAGCACCTTCAGTGGAGAAGTCAGAAGATGCAGTCCGAACCTGTAGATGGTCTTCAAAAGAGGAAGGACCTTTTTAGTAAATTTAAATTCAAAGAAAGTTAATTGAATTTCTACTTCAAGTTTGTGCTCTGAAATAGTGGGCTGTTAGCTGATATCAAGTTTGTTATTTTTCTT
This sequence comes from Branchinecta lynchi, assembly GCA_023053575.1. Taxonomy (NCBI): domain Eukaryota; kingdom Metazoa; phylum Arthropoda; class Branchiopoda; order Anostraca; family Branchinectidae; genus Branchinecta; species Branchinecta lynchi. The sequence goes on from JAKZAP010000007.1 coordinate 2,766,067, forward strand.
TTCTATTTTGCTTTTTTATATGTAAGTAACCAAGCCAAGGTAGTGGAACAGTTAAAGGAGTTATATCATAAGCATTCTACAACTTGCAACCATAGGCGTTACTAGCCAAAATGTCGGGGGGTGGGGGCAAGGTACTTACCGACTGGCTGGTCATTTTTACCGACTGTTTTTGCAGATAAAAACGAATATTATTGAGAAAAAACGACTGTGCTGACGAAAAATCGGCTGATTTTAAGAAAAACTACTGTACAGAAACCGACTGTTTTAAAAAAAAGAAATCTCTCGTCTATTCGTGCTGACTCGGCTATTTTTTTTTACCGACTTGGCCGACAACATTCTGGGAGGGGGGCATCTCCCCCCCCCCCTTAGTCCTGTCGCCTCAGCTTCCAACGTCTAGAATCCGCCTACCCAAGACGACTCGATCCGACCGCTGGGTCATCTAGTGGCGTGGGTGGGAAGCGCCCGACATGGGGAAGCTGGGACCATAGTTTGACTATGGATCCAGCAAAATCTTTTTATTTTAGCAGGCATATGGAAAATCTGTAGAAAAACGAAACTAATTACTTGCATTATCGATTTCTTTTAGTATTTTGTTTTCTATTTTTCTTGTTAATTCTCGTAAGTCCAAACAAGGAAGGACATAAACTAGATCACAACGCACAATCGCCGTAAATTATACTAAATTCGTTATAGTGATTTCTTGAAGATTCTGAAACTGAGTTAAATAATATTCTGCTTCCGAGATAAAAAATTAGACCAAACTGGACAAATAAGCATACATCTACTGGATCTGACGACGTCTTTGTTTCAGGTCAAGATGCCAGGCTCAAATTTAGTATTGACCCTCCATCCGGAGATACCGGATTTGTCCAGTGGCACGACGCCATGCGAATGGTGGCTCGCCTTCCAGAGGGAATCCCCCAAGATTTTAGGAGAAGGGTAAAGTTCATCTTTTGCAAGTCTAGTAACCCTCTGACGTAAAGGTCAGAGCAAAGGAACTCTAAAGTGACACACAGTCAAATCGCAGCACTAGCTCCACTAGTGGATACGAACATCCCTGCCGAATCTCAACCAATCGCAGAGCAGAATTATTTTGCTCTGACCAATCGTCAACGAGCGCTGGCTAGAATCTACGTCCACCACTGCCTGTGAACAAAGCGACGGAGGCCCATTTTTGATGCATGGGAAAGATAGGTCTTCGCGGTACTCTCTAGAGTTATTTTGCTCTGGTAAAGGTGGAGAGTAAATCAGGACTTTGACCGTGACAAATAAACCGCACCCAATCATGTGACGTAGAAATGTGAACTGCTTAGTTTTAACTGAATAGAGCTGAGATTCGAAAGTCTCGTTACACATCACATATTTACTTAACGGACCTGTCTTACCAATAAAATTAATGCAACCTACTTCAAAAATCACTCCATATAAACCCCGAGATCCCAATTTCGTACGGTACATTCTAACAAAACTACGCTGATTTTCTCACTTGCTGTCTTTTGCTACCTTCGATGTGTATCACGCTGTCGACGGTTGTCTGCGAGAAGTTTTTCCATCAGAAAAAACGGTTACGTAAATTGTTTCCCTGTTTTCGCTACAAGTCAACGGGTATCGTAAAGGCTTACAACAGCCAAAACCGTGGGTTAGTTGTTGAAAGTACAGCCTACTTTTAAAGTATTCAAATATTTTAATATACTGTAAGTTGAAGAGTAAATAGTGCGAGGGGTCCTTTATACGGAAAACTCGATAAAAATGCGCTACTCAGTTTGTCCTCTAACCGCAGATGATGGATTTCATCGAATGATCTTAAATATTCCTTGAGCCCAAGCTGTCTTTGAAACATATATTCAAATAAAATGAATGCCCACGATTAAGTGAGGTAGAAGACCCCGAAATTGAAATAGTTCAAAATGCCGACAGTTTAAAGTTTAACTGAAAAGCCAACTTTTTGTGTGTCATTCAATTGAAGACACTGAATTATTTGGATTTTACAATAGGATTTATTTATTTTCCACTATCTGCTCTAGTTATTACGATCAGAGTATCTGCGGTCGCCCCCACAGCGTAAATTCTACAATGACGCGGGAAATTTTAATCTGAACACAAACGCGGCTTTTCAGTAGACAGTGGAGAAATTGGTGAAGATTGCTTAGTGCCTGAACAAAAAATTCATAAATCTTTCTCGTAAGGCATACGACAAAAATACAAGCGCTTAGAGGTACCACAAATCTCACGGAAATTCGACTATTTGAAAATCGATTATTCATGAATAGCGGAACAACGAAGTAACGAATTTTCACCGTGTCTTCAAGCCAACTTAAGTGAATAATCGATGGATAACTAGATTATCCCATCCCAGCCCTTTTTGGTTGAACTTAAAAGGCTAACAAGGGGGCTAAAATCGTCCTGGTTCAAAATGCCGACTTCTGGACGAAATGCCGATTATCGACAGGGGAGGCCAAAATGTCCTGGGAAAACAGACAACAAGATTGGAAGGGACAGGATTACCAAGGAAAAGGTATTGAAAGGAATTATTTTATTTTTTATTGATCAGATCAGAGCTATTTGCAGGAGAGTACAAAGAAATGTCATATAAAATTGTCCCAACATAGAAATCGAAACTAGGCGATCCAAAACTGGCACCATGAAGGAAAGGATTGTTCTTAACTAAAAATAACAATTTTATTATCGCTGTTCGGGATTCGTTTTTTTTTTTTAATTTCGGCAGAGTATTATAGAATTATATTATAGTCGAGATTACACCAGTTCAACATATGATTATCGCCATTCCTATACTGGAGCTATTCCTTCTGGAAAAGGTATTGAAAGGAATTCTTTTATTTTTTATTGATCAGATCAGAGTTATTTGCATGAGATTACAAAGAAATGTCATATAAAATTGTCCCAACATAGACACCGAAACTAGGCGATCCAAAACTGGCACCATGAAGGATGTTACGAATAGTATTTTAGAATTTAGAATATCAAAATTAGCTCTCTTATTAGTCGGAATAATTCGAGCTCTGGGATCAGTATTAGTAAGAATAATCTTTCTTCGTTTTCCAATATCCTGCTGTCGCTCTCCAGATTAGACTCGCGGATGTTAGTGACTGCGGTTAGGTGAACTTTAAAGGTTAGCTCCTACGCAGTAAGAAAATAGGAATTTGAGGTGAAGCTCGAAGCGAGGTCCGAGTGTTGAACTGAAAGAGAAGATTGCTAGATGATTGTGAGGTGATTCCGAGAGTTGATTGTAGCGAGACGTATGTCTGTATTTGGAGATTACCTTACGTGCTTGCTGAAAGTGGTTGTCGTTAAGGAAATAATAAAGTAAGTGTCAAAAGAAAAGAGTCGACCTCCCGAAACGAAAGAATACGATCCCAAATACGCCTTCGAAGGTTGAATATTGCCGCCGCTCGAACGCTACCATATTATGATCTCAAGTCGGACATAAACCGCCGGTCGGGGTATAAAGAGTAATAACAACACAAGGGGCCAAGAACATATCATTGGTTTAAGGAAAGGATTTGTCCTTAATTAAAAATAACAATTTTATTATCGCTTGGGATTCGTTTTTTATTAAATTTCGGCAGAGTATTATAGAATTATATTATAGTCGAGATTACACCAGTCCAACATATGATTATCGCCATTTCTATACTCGGGCTATTCCTTCTGTTAGTCACTGGTCACTAATTCAAGTTCAGTACCGACCGAACACGATACATAATTCAGTCATGGGCATTCTGAACCGTGTTCATTTGAGGCGTGGCCATTTTTAGTATTTTGAGCCATGGGCATTTTGAACCGTGAGTATTCAGTTTCAGTTTCACTGGACTACAGTAGAGGTATGTTTATGGGAACGTCTGCTAACAGTGGATGATCGCCGAAAAAAAACTAAAACCCAAACCAGGCATTTTTTCCTAAAAACATTAGTAAGAATCACTCACGCTTTGGTCGCTTTTTGAATATTTTGGTAAATCATCTATGAAAGTGACTCAGCTGACACCTGGTTTGCTTCTTATAATTTGAAAAGTTTGCCGCGAGGAACGCACCTTCAATGGAGAAGATGGCGGTCCGAACCGTCAGATGCCTTCAAAAGAGGAAGGACCTTTTTAATAAATTCAAAGTCAAAGAAAGTTAATTGAATTTCTGCTTCAAATTTATGCCAGAATAACCCTGAAATAGTTGGCTGTTTGCTGATATCAAGTTTGTTATTTTTCTTTTCCATTTTACTTTTTGATATGCAAGTAAGAAAGCCAAGGTAGTGGAACAGTTAAAAAAGTGTTCACACAAGCATACCTCTACTGTACATTTAAATACAATTTTTTTTTTTTACAAAATTAACATTCCTGCCAGGAAAGCACAAATATAGTGCTCGGCTAGGGCGGGGAAATAACCGGTATTAATATATTAATATTTTGAGCTGTGGGCATTTTGAACTGTGAGCTTTTAAAGTAGCATTTTAAGTTTGTGGGCATTCTCTCCCTTCTGCTGAAGGTTTACCATCTCTTATGCATCCCACTCCTGTAGTCTTAAGACTAGCTCTATCTGAGTTAGAAGGTCATGCGAGAGTCCTAATCCTTATTTGGTATTTGCAGCTATGGCTTTCGTTGGCGAACCATCACATTGAAACACGCAAGATGGCGTGGGCAGACGTCGAACGCCATTGTTTTAGCGATATCGTTAACCCTGACGACGAAGAGCTAGGACAACAGATTCTAAAGGTGATTTTCCTTGTTTTGTTAGGCTTCGTGACATGAGATCGAGGGGGAGGCGGGGGAATGGGGACAGGCCGTAAGCGAGGTCATAGAAGAGAGAAGATGTACATATATTTCTGGAAAGACGTGGGCGTATACCTAAAGAGCGCATTCCACCCTTCTAACAATAATAACGATTGGTTTCTATTTTCGTTCCAACCTCGTAAAAAGTTACTACGCTGACCGTCCAGCCTTGTCAAAATAGTAACTATTTGCTATGCTCTGAAGCGTAGTAAGCGTGGTTACCAATTCGTCATGCAGACCCCCAAACCCAACCTTAGCCACCTTAGCCCAACCTTCAGGTCTAGGTAGAATTGAAAGTAGGCTTTTTTGTAGCCATGTAGAACTTTGCAGCCGCCCGGTGAAAGTTGGGAGCCTGACTACAATAAAATGGTAAATGGAAACGTATCATCAAAGACGACTAGCAAACTTCTGCAGTTTCCTCGAAAGGACCTTCCCAAGGTGTGGGGCCCTCGGTGGCATGAGACGAAAGCTGAGGTCTTTCTTCTCCTAAGGGTCCACCATCTTCACTCATGGTTGCCAAATATCTGTGTCCGAGAGTGTCACTTTTTGAGCCAAAAAGTGACATTCGGTGCCATTTACAAATTCAGGAAGTGTCTCAAAAAGTGTCACTTTTCAGATGTTTTCCACGAAAGAAATACACAAGGGGGATGGGAGCGCAACCCCCTTCAACCTAGATATCGAAAGATGTGTTTTTTAAGTAAATTTGTCTCAATGCTTATCCAATTTCCGTTTAAAAGGGGATATTAAGTGCCAGTTTGAAAACTCATCCGACTGAGCGTCCACCCTTCCAGAAAAAAAAAAAAAAAATCATTGTTTACAGCGAACACGACGTCGTCGCCCATAATAGGACAATGGATCTGAGAGCTAAGTAGTTGCCCACAGAATCTCGACATATAACCCAAGATAAAAAATAAAACACAACCATTAGTTCAGATGAGAGATCGAACTATCACAATGTTTACTTCAATCATGTTTAGGTTTGCTTCGAAGCAATCAGTGTCGAAAATAACCGATTTAATCAGAGTTCTGGACAAGTTGCGTGACCCATGTGACCTATGTGACACATGCAGATCAGTAACTAAGAGAAACATGCATTTCTATCAAATTGTACGGCTAATAATCAGAAAGTTTCATAAAAGTGTCATTTTAGCAAAAAGTGCCACAATTTGGTCTGAAAGTGATCTCAAGTCAATCTATTCGGGTACCTGACAAGCATGCCAAGCTTCATCGTCCTAGCACATCAGGAAGTACCGAACTCGTGGAACCAATAGAAACACGGATCTTTCCACCAATTTTCATCCCGAACCCTCCACTCTAACCGTTTCCCAAGATTTCCGCCCCCCCCCCTCCGACTCTCCCCAATATCACCGGATCCGGTCCGGACTTAAAATGGGACATTTGAGGCACGAGGTCTTTCTAAATATCAAGTTTCATTTAAATTCGATAACCCGTTGAATAGCTATGAGCTTCAATTCAATTCAATTTTATTTTCAAAACCGATACAACGGTCAAGCCGATTTGGTGGTTCTCGTCCACATTAACACTAATTATATGCAAACGATAATTTACACTAGTTTGGACATAATAAAGACTTGTCAAACATGACACAAAATATTCAAATCTATCTACAATTAATGATGCGAGTTAAAAAGGTTGACAAAGCGGGAACAAAACTTCTTAGGTAACGAGTCGTTGTATGTTTAATCGGCTGCAATTTGGGTATTGGCTGGGCTACCACTCTCTCTTACCACTAGATTCCGGATTCCCCATCCCTAGACTCGCCCACGATGGTCGGATCGGGGAAACGACACTATCAAGTCAATCTGTTCGGGTACCTGGCAAGCCTGCCAAGCTTCATCGTCCTGGCACATCAGGAATTACCGAAGTCGCGGGCTCAATGGAAACTCGGATCCCTCCCCCCCCAAATCAAGGTTGACAAAAGCGGGATAAAACTTCTTAGGTAACGAATCGTTGTATGTTTAGTTGGCTGCAATTTGGGTATTGGCTGGGCTACCACTCTCTCAGACTACTCTCTCTTGCCACTAGATTCCGGGTTCCCCATGCCTAGACTCCCCCACGATGGTCAAATCGGGGAAACGACATTATCAAGTCAATCTATTCGTTTACCTGACAAGCCTACCAAGCTTCATCGTCCTAGCACATCAGGAAGTACCGAACTCGCGGGATCAATAGAAACTCGCCCCCCCCCCGCCAAACAAAAAAAAACTCTCCCACAGTGACCAAATTCGTTCCGGTTATGTCATTTACGTATGTAGGAGTTGTGCTTGTTCTTCCCACCAAGTTTCATCCCGAACCCTCTACTCTAACCGTTTACCAAGATTTCCGGTTCCCCCCCTCCGACCCCCCCCCAATATCCCCGGATCCTGTCCGGCCTTAAAATGGGGCGTCTGACACAAGAGGTCTTTCTTTATATCAAGTATCATTAAGATCCGATCACCCGTTTGTGAGTTAATAATACCTCACTTCCGGATTCCCCCTCCCTCATCCCCCGGATGGTCGGATCGGGCAAACAACTACTCTCAAGTCAACCTGTCCGGGTCCCTTACACGCCTGCCAAGTTTCATCGTCCTAGCACACCAGGAAGTACCGAAATCGCGGGATCACTACAAATTCGGACCCCCCCCCCCAACTCCCTCACAGTGAACGGACCCGGTCCGGTTATATCAATCACGTATCTAGGGCTTTTGCCTGTTCTTTCCACCAAGTTTCATCCCGATCTTTTCACTCCAAGCGTTTCACAAGATTTCCGGTTCCTCCCTCCAACTCACCCCAATGTCACCGGATCCGGTCTGGATCATTGAGATCCGATCATCCGTTTGTAAGTTAGAAATACCTAACTTATCCGGATTCCCCCTCCCTCCAGCCCCCTTCCCCCCACAGATGGTTGAATCGGGGAAACGACTGACATGCCTGCCAATTTTCATCGTCCTAGCACATCGTGAAGCACCGAACTCGTGGGGTCACTAGGTCACTCCCCACTCCCCCCAAAGTGAGCGGATCCGGTCCGGTTATGTCAATCACGTGTCTACGACTTGTGCTTGTTCTTTCCACCAAGTTTCATCCCGATCTCTCCCCTCTAAATGTTTTCCAAGATTTACGGTTTCCCCATCCAACTCCCCCCAGCGTCACCGGATCCGATATGGATTTAAAATGGTAGATCTGAGACACAAGGTCGTTCCATATATTAAGTTTCATTGAGATCCGACCACCCGTTCGAAAGTTAAAAATATTTCATTTTTCCTGATTCCCCTTCCCTCCGCTCCCCCCCCCCCCCCCAGATGGTCGGATCGGCGAAGTAACTATTTCTTATTTAATCTGGTCCGGTCCCTGATATGCCTGCCAACTTTCATCGTCCTAGCTTATCTTGAAGTGCCCGAACTAGCAAGACTGGGACAGACAGACCGACAGACCGACATCGGACAGAAATTGCGATCGCTATATGGCACTAAAATATGCCATAAAAACGGGGAATGAAAATTGTTTCTCTGTTTTTGCTACAAGTTAACGGGTCTTGGAAAATGTTAAAACAGCCAAAACTGTGTGTTATTTGTTGAAGGTACAGCCTAGTTTTAAAGTATTCAAATACCTTAAAATACTGTAAGCTGAAGAGTAAATAGTGAGAGAGGTCGTTTAAGAAAAGGAAAACAGTCGTGCCGTTCTTTCCCAGGGAGTTCCAACTGAAACCTTGTGCTCCCGAGATGGCAAAACTTAATGGAACTGTTTGTCTTGGTTCCTTTCCTAGTATCTAATATCATTGCCGTTTACTTTTTTGATTGTTCTTACATTTCGTACGGTCGCTTTGATGCGGGGGGGGGGGGGGGCTTCAAGCGTCGCTTAGCTGGGTTAAATTGGCAATATTTCTTACTTGCGAGCATTTAATGGAGGAAACGGCGACACGGATCGTTCTTCTAGGGGCTGTATGGAAATTTTTGCATTTAGAGCCAGAGTATGGTTCGTTCCTATTATTCGGCCATTGAATAAATAGGTTTATACAGCGTTGGTCAATTATTTTATTTATTTATTTATTTCCCTCAGAACTGATGAGTTCAAAATAATGTATAAAACAGAACTATGCCTAAATCTGGTCAATCCAATGTCACATAAATATTAAAAAAAAACACGATTTCGACAACTACGTCACTATGGCATGCATTTTGGGTCAAAATTGGTAAAAATGTTGCCGAGAATACATTAGATGTCGCGGAGAATGCATGAAATGTAGCCGAGAATGCTGTTTTTGTCGCCGAGATTTTTTCTGTGTATCCGAGACTTCAATGTTTGTTGCCGAGAATGACAACATTGTAGCCGAGATTGTCACTGAAAAGCGTGGCTAAATATCATGCATTCTCGGCGACATTACGTGAATTTCGGCGACACTTTGTTCCGTCTCGGGAACTAGATTTTTGGTTTCGAACACATATCTGTATTTCTCGGTGACACGTTTTTCAGTGGCAATCTCGGCTACAAATTTGTCATTCTCGGCAACAAACATTGCAGTCTCGGATACGCACAAGAAATCTTGGCGACAAAAGCAACATTCTCGGCGGCATTTCGTACATTCTCGGCAAAATTTCTGCCAAATTTGACCCAAAATGTATGCCATAACGTTTCACTTATTTACTCACTATATTGTTCACTTGTTAACAAATGGGTACAAGTTGTGGGTTTGGAGGGCTACCGAAGCTTTTTTATGAATATTATATTTATGTAATTGTTAGACATAGTTATTTGTGACATGATGTAATTTTGTTTCCGACTTTTAATTCCTATGTTTTGAAAGATTGGAGATAAATGTAATAATCAAAAAGGTCAAAACGAGATGCTCGAAATATTGAAATCTCCTTGTTTTCCAGGATCTTCACCGAACTGGAAGTAGTTTGTTCTGCGGAGACTACGCAGAGGAGAATCAGGCAGTGCTTAAGCGTGTCTTGCTGGCGTATGCTAGATGGAATAAAACGGTTGGCTACTGCCAGGGTTTCAACATGCTTGCAGCGTTGATTCTTGGAGTAATGCTGGGAAACGAAGCTGATAGCTTGAAGGTAAGTACGTGAATGATGAGCATGAGACTACGCCGTATCCGAAGCATCGACCTTGCGAAATCACAGATACACACACAAGGGGTGAAAGTATGAAAACAGCCTTTGTACAATGTTCATTGAATCAGCTTGCTGCCCCAGCATATGTTCTTCAAGACTAGAAGCATATTTTTTTTTTACTCCTTTAGACTATCGACTGAACGTATAGTAAGTGGTTACGGCACCTACATCGTTCACTGACGTTGTTATTTGAAAAGAAAAAACAAAAAAATACTCAATACGCTTACATTCTATACATTTATATGTTTTATTGGATTTCTTCATTATTTGATTTCTAATTGTCATACTTGTATGACTGTATGACGTATAAAAGTTGAGATACGAGTATGTCGAACTCGTCATGTCTGCCTCTGCAATGGTCTAAAATCACTCTTGCACTCCTTGACAATCGTGAGAAGTGCAGGTATCCATGACCTCTTGGCTGTCCAGGGACGAAATACTTGCCTTTGGGATCCCATCGAAACCTTCGGTCTTGTTTCTCTTGAAAGCTTTATCCATGGTTGTTGTTGTCATGCGGTGTTATAAAACACCGCGGTGGCGGATGAAGCAATACGGCAATGGAGATTTCTAATAGAATATAATAGAATAGTGTATATTTAGCTTCGAACGGCCATACACAGATTTTTATGTACACGGCATACGAATATATTAATGCCCTAAAAACATAATGATCCTGCTACACATAATTCTACACATCTTCTCAGAATTGTACTATAAATATGCGAAATTTTTGCTGCGGTTACCTCCTTGGAGCAGTAATCGTTTTATAACGAGAAATTATTAAGAGCGTGTTCCACCCTTGTAACAATAGTTACTATTTCCGTTCCATCCTCACGAAAAGTTACTACGCTGACTGTTCCAACCTTGTCGGAATAGTAACTAATAGTTACTATTTGCTTACCATGCTCAAGAGCGTAGTAAGCGTAGTAACTACACATCTCTGCAACGTGATTGGTCGGATTCGCCCCTGGCGTGAGATCCTGCTGGAAAATAGAAAAATCGTTCCAGCCTTGACGGCAAAAAGCCAGAATTCGTGACGTCATGCGTAGTAACTACGGTAAGTAGGATGGAACACGCTCTAAGTGGCAGATCCAGATTTGGTACTAGAAGCCCAAATCGCTCACTATAATTTTAAAGTTGCTTCCCACCCTTGCGCTTCTGTACTGAAGCAGTAGGTGTGCCCATCTTTGTGAATTCATTGTATTGTTTATCAGTTACGTGCAGATATATAACATGTTTCGTTTTTTTGTCTCTTTTTCTCTCTTATACTCCATCTGTTTGTTTTCGATGGGAAATAAATGATATATACATATATATATATATATATATATGTATACATAAACTATCTCCTATTTAAATCCCCCCTCACATATTCTACCACCATAGGTTGTTGACTTGACTTGCTTTATTTACTACTAATTACAAAATAAACTATTTAAACATGATGTATGCGTAAATATAGTCTCCATCAAGAAATCATGTCACGGAAGACAAGCCAGTCCCTATCTAGTGGAAATGGACTATCTTGGCTGACAGATGTCATCAGAATAGCTGAGAAAGAGAATCTCAAACCTGCGATCTCAACCCAGTGTCGAGAAAAACAGTCTCCCACGGGACAAGCTGCCGGCTAGGGTCAATAATTAAGGTACGTAGTTGACTTCCGTGAATCTACACGGCTTTGAAATTCCTGTTTTTCTTGTCAGGCAAAAGACAAGCAACTTCAGTTGGACAAACCAAGTATGGAAACAAAAGCGGTATGAAAAGCCATTTCGCGGCATAATTGCGGTATGCGGCATAATCAAAATTGTATGCGGCATTTTCCTTAGATTATTCAAATCTAAATCCTTAGACATATTCAAAAATTTCTGAATACGCCTTTTTTCTGGCCAATCCTAGCTTTTAACGTGGTTCAAGCCACCCAATATTCTAAACCTCAAACGCCAACTAAATGACGTACCTTTCTTTTAAATAGTGAAGACTGCTAAATGTGCCGCAGTTTTTGGAAACACTCATGATCAAAGGGCCTTTTTGCGATCCCAAGGCCACCTATTAAACCACAGAGCTGCCTGGTGAAAAAGGGTCCATCCAGGGTAAAGTAGATCTAAAGTAATTTATTTCTGAATTTACAGCAAACAAAAATAGGCTAGTTTTTACGTCAATAGACGTGCTTATTCCTGAAGTTCTGCAATTATTAGAAGGATAAGTTAAGTAATGACTGGAAACCAGCTGAAGCTACCGTAAATGGTAAAGTAACTGGGGTGAACCAAATAATGAATTCGATTACCGAAAAACTTAAAAAATAAGGAGCAGATCGGGAGCGGTACAACGATACCAAAGGTAACAGATACCAAAGAAAAATCAGGTGAATTACCGAATTTGTTAACGAATTAGAGCCAAATGAATCTGATTAATCACCGAATTATGAAATGAACTGACCGAATGCCATAGAACAGATACAGACTTGAGAAAAGTCCGGTGAACAACCGAATTCAGTAACGAATGAGACCAAATAGATACCTTAAATCACCGGATTTACGTAGGGAGGTACCGAATGCGGTGAAATCGACATGGACTGAACAAAAGTTGGATTAATTACCAAATTCGATAAAGAATGCCAATGCCAATAAACCAAATGAATCTGATTAATAACCGAATTATGAAATGGACCGACCGAATGCGATAGAACAGATACGGACTTGAGAAAAGTCTGGTGAATAACCAAATTCGCTAACAAATGTGACCAAATAAATACGTTAACTAACCGGATTGACGTAGGGACGTACCGAATGCGGTGAAATCGACTCGGGCTGAAGAAAAGTTGGATTAATTACCAACTCGATAAAGAATGGGAACCAATAAACACGTTAAATCGCCTAATTTGTAAATGTGGGTACAAAAGATTTTTATAAAACAGGCATCAAGGCTTCGCCGCGATGCCCGTTTTGAACGAATTGTCGCCTTCGGCGAAAATTTGACCGAATGCCCAAAACGCAGGGGGGGGGGGGGGCGCTCCACCCCCTCCCTCGGGACGCCCCTGCGGAAAAGTAAGATGACTGCATAGTGCAAGATTTCAGTTGTGCTCTGAGTCGTCATACGTTTTCGCTTCTTCGACAAAACTATCAAGAACTCTGCGGCCGACCAGTAAATGCAAAAATGAAGCAACAAAGTTGAGGCGTGTAATTATGAAGATAGATTTCTCGTTGATAGTTAGTGAAAATGACCAAGTTTCGTAGGTGCCAGAATGTCATTGTATTTTCCAGCCAAAAGTCACAGGTTCGATTAGAAAAAGTGGCAACACTGGAGTTTTAATTAATGGACTGTTTGGAGAGTAGACGAAATAAGCTAAGTAAGCTGGAAGTAATGTTGTTTCAGTTGACAAGTTGCATTTTCATTAGGGTTCTGAAATTAAATTGGATTGTAACAAGGTATGTCCCAGGGTGGTTGGCTAGGAAAGCAACATTTTCTTTCAATTTTGAACAATTATTCTCTAAAGTTTTTCCGAATTTCTTCTGGATTATTTTTAGTGTTTTGTTTGTTTTTCTTTCTGAAAGGGATGTCTTTTATTTCTTTTTGGGATGTCAGGTTCTGCTTTTCAGTAGTTGAGGAAAGTGTTCGACGAACTTTTGCGGGGGTTGATACGGCTTCGCGTCATCTTCTCTGGAGGATGATACGATATCGTATCAACCTCTACAAAACTCGATATTGTCATGATATAACTATCTGGGGGATGTAGGAAGATATACACTACATGCCTGTTCGAAAAAAGTTATATTATAGTAATCATAATCATACTTTTTATTATTTCATAATCATATTTACAGTGGCACTCACAGAACCGGGAAAAACTTTAAACGGCGGACGGTACTCGGAGATACCAACATTTCGTACAGTTCAGAACTTCGCCACAAAACTCCACTTCAATTTAAAGGGTAGGAAAAGAAGCTTACGAATGCCAATAGCTCCGAAAAAGCTTTTGCAATCTCATTCCAGGCAGCGACTTGGGACTCGGATGTGAAGAATTATTTCGCGCCAATAATTCCAGAAATAGAATCGACAGAATCGCTTCGGTCTCTAGATGGTCTTTATGACAAATCAACCGGATTCTACCGCAATCTTCTTCAGCTAATTCTGGGAGAACACCGCTCGGAGTGCCTAGAAACACTGAAGGTCGCTGCGAGTTTAATGGTAATCGAAAATGCTGGAGGGGGTGCGGGTATTCAGGGCACGTCATGCACCGGCTGATAAAAGGGGGAGAGGCAGAAAAGGGCCTATTGGAGAATATTAAGTGCTTCTCATGCTAAATTGTGTGACTGCCAAACATTCTTCATAAATCTTGTAATTCTAAGACAGGGTGAAGTTAATGGGATCTTCAATGGTACACTGGAACAGTTCACATAGGAGGTAGTTAAAAAGAAATAAAAGACGAGATTTTTGTTTTTTGGAGCGGAATGTCCCCCAGGAACCCTTCGTTGGTCAACAGCGGCTGCAAAATCATTCCGATTTATTTACAAGACGCTGAACACAAAACATTGAGTCGCGAATACCACATATTTACAGACGACCCCGGGGGCCAGCGATCTGCATTCATGTCTCCAGATCGATTGCCGATCCGCGACTGAACAACATTTGCGACCTCATATGTCACTTGTCACGAGTAGGTGTTATGAGAAACGGGAAAGTAAATTTGAGCATTTTTCCTGAAACTCGGTACTCCTCACCGCGCTCAGATCTGCCCTAAAATCTATCATCTAAGGCGTACAATCTCTCTACTTTCCAAGTTTCATTCAAATCACTCCACTGGTTTCACCCCTATGCGAGCCGCAACAATTCCAGGACTTCCCCCACCGGGGCCGAATACGACTGGGACACGTAAACTCCGCATCTCCTCTTCCCGTCCGAAAGTTTTACTCGAATCGGAGCATATCTGCAAATTTCCGTTTCCCACTTCATCTTCCTCTACCTTGGTCGGATCCGGTTCAGACGCCAAAATGAAAAATCTGGGCCGTATAAACTTGGTATGGTCCAACTTGCATCCCATTCGGCCCACCCGTTTGGTTTTTGTGCATGTCACAAAGTTTTCGGACCCGCCTTCGCAACTCCCCCAACCATGACCGCATGGTGTTCGGACACGGGCTTGGCATATCCTTTTGGACGGGAAGAGGAGATGTTAGAGATGCGGAGTTTATGTGTCCCAGTGTTCGGACACGGGCTGAGCATTGAGAACCTGCCTGACCTATTCGGCTCGAGGGGGAAATCATTGGAAGTTTGGTGTACATCAGGAGGCACGAACGCAGGACAAGAGGCACAGGACCCTGTACACCGACGCCAGTAATTCCTCCTGGATTCGGCTAACCTATTTTCCTTGACAAACGATTAATGGCGCAGAAACGCCACCATCCTTGCGTTACCGAACCTTGAAAAGTTTCCAGTTTTGCAATTCAGTTATACCAATTATACCCCTTTCGAAATTACCGATTGCCAATAAGCGTAAAAGAAGGCTAATCTTGACGGGATCGACTTCAGAGGAGCAGGACCCGACGATCTCGCCGACGCGAATTGCATCACTTATCGAAGGGGCTCCTGGAAACACCTGAGCCGACAGCCATGTTGATTAAATTTGTTGTTTTCTTTCAGCCCAGGAATTAGGAGTCTTATTTGTCCCTATTCCTGAGAAAACGAATTTATTGGTCTCTCTTCCCGAGAAAACGTAACATTTTTAATTACCCGTGAAACTGTTGTCTGCCACATTGCGGGAATCTCTGGAAGAAACAACGGACTGTCTACTGGACGGCTTGTATAACGGACTTTAAAATGAAATTGGCTTGTTATACCAAGGGTTTGAGATGAGTTTTGTAATGTGCTTCGATCGATTAAGCTGGACTGACACTGATTCCGATGTGAATTTCTTATTGGAATGTTTCAAAAGTAGTTCAGTCGTTCACTACGCCTATTCATTCTTTGCCTCCACCCTGGTTACGTATTTTCAGTTACTAATCAGAAGCGTCATTTGGGGGGGGGGGGGGGGGGGGGGGGGGGCAGGTGGGTGGCTGCCCCCCCCCCCGCCTTCCAAGGGGGCCTAGAGCTACCCAGGAAAAACAGAAAAATACCCCTAGAAAGCAGTGCAGTCCCTCATAAGAATTGTGAAATCTGATTGCGCCATATCAGTTGACCAAGGTCATTCATCATAATAATAATAATAATAATACTAAGCAAGAAAAAAGGCTTTCGCCTCTAAATTTCATGAACATTGAAATTTTTTAAGTTCGAGATAACGACCCATTGTTCGCAGGGGTGGCCCGAAGGGGGGGTGAGGGGGGGTGAATCACCCCCCCTGCCTTCTGTTAAGTCGTATCAGTCGTTTATTATGGGCTTTTGCTAAGTTGTATCAGTCGTTTATTTTGGCCTCGCCGAGGTCTCGGATATTCATTTTAATAAAAAATAGTCCGAGTCGTTTAAACTTTTTTTAAATTTTATCTCTGCACAGCTTCAGTCGTAAGCCAGTCCTCGAAGAAGTCGTTTAAACCAGGTTTTGTAACCTGATAGGTCGCAGACATGATTCATGGGGTCAGCAATGCGGCTACCTGTTCTACTCCCATGGGATTTGGATCTGCCTAACTTCGGTCTTTCAGATTTTAGCCTGTCAAAATTACAATAGGTTAGTTGTTAAAGTGAAGTCTGACTGGTAACATTGAAATACCTTATAGACCGAAAGCGAGAGACAAGGTTATGTGCATTGATTTTTGGTCATCTTTGGCTATAAGTGAAAAATGAAGGAATATAATTTTTAAACAGAATGGAAAAGCCATCAGAAACCAAATGACAGGAGACCCGCGAAAGAAGTGTGCCAGAACAAATCGAAAAATGTCGATTACAAAGAGAGGTTGAGGTAGGAACAACGCTTGAAAAGGACAAGGAGGATTTTAATATACACCCGAAATTCGTTTCCCAGGACAGGAGGGGTTCCGCAGACGCTGGAATAGCTCATTCTAGTCGGGAGGTAAATTTTTGGCCTCTATGCTAGCAGAGGCGTTACTATCAAAATGTTTGGGGGGGGGGGAGAGGATCAAAAATATTCCTTCAGCCAAAGCTGACTGCGAATCGTATGTATTACTGCTGACTGCGAATCATAGCACTATCAAATATGGGAGGAGCAAGGTATTTATCGACTGGCTGGTAATTTTTACCGTCTTTTTTTGCGGAAAAATCGACTGATTTAAAGAAAACCGACCGTGTTTAAGAAAAATCGAACTGTTTCCCCAAAAAATCGATTCTTTTTCCAAAAACTCGCGAAAAATGTATTTTTTACCGGCTAGCCGACAACATCGGGGGAGGGAGGGGGTGCACCCCCCCCCCCCGCCTACGTGATGCCTCTGTATGCTAGTTTAAAGCACATCTGAAAAGACTTCGTAAAATTCAGGATACTCATACAACTCGAAAATGATCTCTTTTATGTTTAAGATATTCTAAAAGCGAACTTCTCGTCTTCATTTGCTATGTATATAGCATCTTCTGTCGCTTAGAATCAAATTCTGCAAACCAGTTTAAAGTTGCAATTCTTCAGATGTAGCGTAGCTTTACCTGCTTTAGTTTTCGGCATGAAAATACAGTGTGTCGAGTGACAAATTAAACGGTACACGGTACTTTGATCATGAAACAAAAGTACATCAATATCACCGGGAAAAAAAAACGCAACTCAAGTCTCGTTGGCGAACCTGGCGTCTTTTTCTAAATCTGTAAACTCCTGACAGGTCAAGACCTGTCAGGTCTTGACCTGTTCGTTAAGTCCGTAAATCCGGATTTTTTTTTTAACGCACTGGCAAATCTGTTTTCCTCGTTTCGTTTCTGAGGAAGTGTGTTCTGAACGTGAAAATTACTTTTTTTGCTATTAGTTCGGAGCATATCTACTTACTTTTCTATGGGCTTTATTTTGTCACTTTTTCGATGGACAGAGGCGTGATTTCATAGCTATTCTTAATTTTTCATTGGGATCGTAAAATGACGCTTTGCTCCTCGGGTTACGTCCATAAATCAGGATTTTTTTTTCAGGAATTCCTTTTTTTGCTTTAATACGGAACAAATCTACTTTGTTTTCTGTGGCCACTATTTTGTCACTTTTTTCGACGGTCAGATTTGTTATTTCAAAGCTGTTTTTACCTTCTCAATGGGATTGCAAAAAGACGGTCTCGTCCTCGGCGTTTCGCAAAATTTCGCCTGTGGCACATTTCATAGTATTCTCTACTTAGAGGAACGGTGTGTCATTTACTTGGCGATTAGGCTTGGAACTTTTTAGATTTGAAACACATTAAAGGCTGGCTAGAACCTTTCTAGACAGAGGCAGATTAAACAAATTTCGCCTGCGGCGCTTGCTTTAATTTGCCCCGGGTACAGGCGTTGAAAGCTTTCCTCTTATGCGAAAGTTGAAATGTAAAGCTGAGGCTATGAAGGTATGTATACACAAATTTTGATTACAACAATAATTTCAGCTGATGTATTGCAGCTAGTTTTACACCGGCTCTATTATTTGTTGGTGGGGAATGTGCGCCATTGCCGCATAGTCGCAACAGTTCATTTTTGTTGGTACCTGCGAGTCGTATATTACGATCCATGAGTCGTTTAAATGAGGGGTCTCACCCCCCCTGGCCTGAGTGCTTCGGGCCACCCCTGATTGTTCGAGAATCGAATGTCCTCGAAGGCGCGATACTTATCTTTGTAACATGGCGTCGAGTCGAGTCGTCACTTGCGATTTTGTCCTGGATAGTTGAGATAATTCCTGGATAATTCAAGGGGGGTACCGCCCCGAAGGAGCACAAAATATAAGAGTAGGAAGGGGAGAGGGTCAGCAAACACTCAGTGCCTTTTCCACCCAACCCCGAAAACACTCAATGCCTTTTCCACCCAACCCCAGCTAAGCTAAAACGTTAATAAAAGTTTTAAACCTTTGTTACGTGAGTTACAGCAAAGGCTACTTGGTTTCAGTTTTGTTTCGGATGCTCATTTTGTTTGGAAAGGGTGGAGTTGAAGTACCGTCATGTACCAGTTTTTAGCTAAATTTCTTGCACTGTATAAATATGACGTGACCAAACACTTTGAGCTGACCTATGATAGGTGGCCCTTGCTTTGATTAGTGATTCAAAAAGACTGATCATAAGGAATTCCAAAATTTTCGTTGATATATCGTTGATATGTCAAAATATCGTTGGAAGAATGTCCTAGCTGATTCATCCGTTTTGAGTGATTTCGTGTATTAATTCTTCCTCTCACAAAGTTTAGATAACCGCGTCGCTGTCGAAAATTCTATGTAGCCTAATTGTTTTTTTTCTTTTTTCTGGATATTGCACTATATCCCTTACTAAAATACAGCTAAGATGTTCTTTAGCGACATTTTGTGTAAAGATGGGTAATACACATATTCATTCATTCATTCATTCGATATCTCGGCCTCTTTTGGCTTCATCCATTACAGACTCGCTTCTTCCACGTATAGCGTGAAACGGGTCCAAAAATTATCCTAGCTGTCTTAAAGGACGTCTCGCACTATTTACTCTTCAACTTACAGTATTTTGAAATATTTAGATACTTTAAACTAGGCTGTGCTTTCAACAAATAATCACGGTTTTAGCTGTTTTAAGCCTTTTCCGAGACCCGTTGACTGAAACAACATAACCGTTTTTTTTATGGAAAAACTTGTCCAGACAACCGTCGACAGCGTGATACACATCGAAGGTAGCAAAACACGGCAAGTGTGAAAATCAGCGTAGTCTTGTTAGGGGGGTTAGAATGTACCGTACGAAATTGGGGTCTCCGGGTTTAGAAATAAATGGAGTGATTATGGAAGTAGCTTGCGTAGTATTATATAGGTAAGGCAGCTCCTTTAACCTTTTGAGTGATCCTGTATATAATATTCATCCTCTCACAAAATATAAATAACAATATAGTACTGAATAATATTCAACCTTCCAGATGATGATCTTCCTCATCGAAGGCGTTCTTCCACAAGGGTACTTCGACGACAATCTCCGCGGTCTGTCTGTTGATATGGCCGTTTTCCGTGAATTATTGCGGTTGCGGATCCCGGAGCTGGCATCGCACCTGGACCGCCTGCAACATGACGGAGTAGACAGTCAATGCGGTAAGCTCTCATTATTCTTTTCCTCCAAACCTGTTACATTTTCCTGGCAAGGATGGTAGAGAAAAGTTTCCAGTCTATTAAACTATCTGAAAGCTCCGGATAGGGTTAGCACACAGGGAAAATTGTATATCCCTGTAAATTTAAATATTGGCATAGTGTTCTTGTTGTTATACATTTTTCTTTTGTTGTTGGGTGCGATGGCCCTTGTTGGCTTTTATGCATTAAATATCTATCTAAATATCCGAGTTACTTTGGTTTGTTTCTTGAGTATCGGTTAAATCCTGAAGTAGTCAACCTGGCCATGTTGGTTTTCAAAAGTTTGTATTCCAAATATATTTTTTGCCTGAACTGATGACGCATTCAGTAGTCTCATAGGCCTAGCTATACCTCAGCGATGAAAAAAAATTCTATAGCAGGGGACGTTTTGCCATGGTGACGTTTCGCCAGGGGACGTTTTGATCGGGGACGTTTCGCCACGGGGACGTTTTGTCATGGAGACGTTTTGTCACGGGGATGTTTCGCTAGGGGATGTTTCGAATGGGGACGTTTTGTCGACAACCCCATCACGGACCTTATTCGCTCCGAAGTGCGAATTAATGTAATTAAGTTAAGATAAGGACAAATAGAATATAACAGAATATAATACCAAAAAGCCCGTGGGACAAGGCAACACAATTTAAAATTAAAATAAACTAACTTACAGAACTATAACAAACTCCCGCTATTCTAAAAGTCACATATCCTTTTGGCCCAAGTTGACTGCGAATCATAGTTAATAGTGACAAACAGATACGTCAGCTAAACTTTATTAGAGCTATAGTACGGGCCTTCTTGGGAAGGGTCCTCTTCAGGCTCAAGCTGGGAAGTGAACTTTGATAAACTAAGGATAATCAACAACCGACGGTACTTCTGGTAGGGATAGACTAAAAAGAGGCACGGCACAGGAGGCACCAGTAGTAAAAGAGATTAGCAAGTAGTAGAAGTAGGCTAGTAAGTGAGAGTTCGTAACTTCAGAGCCTAAAAGAAGGACCGTCGAACTTTGTTCGTGCCCCTCACTATTAAAGGACACCTGAACAATGAAAACATACTTGAACACACCATGGAGAATGCACTTACAGACATGGCCACGGAGAGCATTCTTCTTCTGAGCGTGACATTTTCAAAATAGGAGTGTTTGTTTCTGGAGGTTTGCACATGCAGACTCCAAGACAAAAAGTGCAAGTCATTCAAATCTTGTACAGCGCTAGTCGGATAGTATTGGAATTTCTTCTAGATATACGTTTGGGCTTAACTGGTTAAAAAATATTCTAGAAGAAGGGTTGATTGAATCATTTTTTTAAAACTGCTCGGTACTGAAATAAGGACAGATGCAAAATGGAGCAAAAATCGTAGCTTGGAAACACTTTCATAATTGGATTGGGTTTTCTGCAGACAGAAAGTTTTCTATCTGCATACAGATAGGGATGATACTTGGTACTCTTCATTCAGGTGTCCTTTAAGCATAAAAGGGCCCTTTCAATTTTCGTGCCTCTTTTTAGCAATCATGCTTCCTACACTATGTCGTGCCGTGCCATGCCTCGTTTTAGTCGATCCCCTTCCGGCAGATGGAAAGTGTTTGTCGGCAATCGTTTGTCGGCATCGTTTGTCGGCAAAACTAATGTCGTTAAAACAAAAGCTACACGTTCTTGACCAATGATTTCCATTCTAGTGAATGTATTCTGGGTACAGGAAAGGCTAGGGCTATTTCGAAAGAGTCTGGACGAATTTCGCTTCTTCGCAGTTGTTCTGGCACGGTTTGGAAACTAGAATAACATTTGCGAAGCCCCATAACATAATCCTCAGCAGGGACGTCGCTAGCCAAAACTCGAGGGGGTGGGGGTTACAGGGTGCCTGCCGGCACCCTGCGGCCCGTTTCAACTTTTCGTCTCATATATGATAATAAAACTCGTGATAACTACTAGCGCTGAAGACTGAACATTAGAATTCTAGTTGTATCTCCGAGCTCAGAAGCGGTTTGAAGGGCTCGGGCGTGGGAGGTGAGTATCTTAAAATATACGACTGGCAGATGTCCGGAAGGCCCAAGACTCATACCAGTTAGAAACAATAGCCAAGAAACACAGCACTATATCCATAAAACAGTATATCAGACAGAATGAAAATGAGCGGCGCAGGCGAAATTTTTGAAGTAGGCCATGACTTTTTTGGGGGCATAACACTATTATCCCGCAACAAAACATATACAGCTTTTAATGCGGCCCAAGCCCCAAGATTTCAAGCTTAAAATCCGAATGAAATGACGAAACTTTCCAGTAAATAGAGTCTAGTATGAAAGGCGCCGCAGGCAAATTCGGTGGAATCCTGTATAATCAGACCGCCTTTTCGGATCCCAAATGAAGATAAGTGCCACTTAGCAGGATCTGTTTTTGTTCACAACGGTTTCAGAAAAATGTGAGGCATTTAGCTAGAAGTCGGATAATTTTCTTCAGTGCTAGAGCCTTTCCAAAAAAAGAAGTACTGATCATCCAGAAAAAAATTACTGAAATGGAGTTGACTTGTTCAGAAGTTCAAACACAAATAAAAATCAAATGACGTGTTGCAATAATCAGACCCGTCATTTAATTTTCTCTCATTGCTCACAAAGCCGATTTATTTTGTAACGTCGGACTGGAGAAAAATTCTTATCATTAAATGCTTTTCTACTAAAATACTAAGGATCTTTACATGAAACTAACAAATTATTGGAAAGGTACGCCACAAGCAAAATCAGCCTGATTTGTACTTGAATATCAAGATATACTAGTAGACAACAGATCAATATTCTTTGAGCCCAAGCTGACTTTGAAACATTTATTCAAACAATGTTTGCAACGGATACGTCAGCTATGATTTTTCATCAGCGATATTTCGGCCCTTCTTTGCAAGGGTCCTCGTCAGGCTGTCCATCTTTGAATCATAGCTGACGTATCCGTTGCAAACATTGTTTGAATAGACAACAGATCGTGGTAAAACTTAGGTTAAAACTGTGTGCTGCAGGGCGAAATTCAAGATTTGTCTTCTGTCAGTCATGGAAGTTTAAATGTAACAATCATACTTCTCATTCTGACAAAATATGATTAAAAAACCTCTTCGTGTCTAAACGACTAGAAATAGCCGCTCGAAGCATGCGACTGAGAATGCAATTCCAGACGCTCGAGAACCCAGAACAGCCGACGCCTTAATAACTAGCCTTACTGACTTTTCCGGGTGCACTGCCAGCCCCCCATTTAGCTTTTCTGGGTGAGCGCCCAGATGAGCTGAATTTTCGTGGTCGGGCGCTCTGCGAGCGCCCGTTTTAGCTAAATCTGTGTGGTCAGGCGCTCTGCGAGCGCCCGTTTTAGCTTTTTTCTTTCTTCGAGGGGGGGGGGGGTGGCTCCCCCCCCCCTTAGCGACGCCCCTGATCCTCAGTATAATGTTTGCAACGGAATTGCAATGGCAGTAAATAATTCGCATTTCTCCTGTTTAGGTTAACTTGAGGAGTTAATTTGGAAGCTTTCTCATTTTCAGTGTCAAGTGCAATACACTATACTTCAAACGAGTACGACCATGGGGTAGTCTAGTGGCGAGATTCAGAGACGTTTGGCTGGGAGTTCAGCAAAAACATTTAGCTAGTGCATGATCAGAAAGTAAAATCAAAGAAAAATCAGCTGATAACTTGGCAGTGCTTATTTCTTTACTAAACTGTATGAGGCTGTTATATCGATTCTGCTTAAAAATCAGCCACAATTTCAAGAAGAAAAGGTGTGTCCACTGGATGTCAGTTGAATGTGTTTGCATTAATCACTCCAATTTCAACTGGGAATGCCAGACAATTAACTCCTTTCATTACATTACGGAGGCATTTTTAATATCATTTTTTTTTTTTGGAAATCTGGATGCTAATTACCAGCCAACGCTACTTCCGGCAGATGAGGTGTGTCATAAATTAGGTGAACAATGATAGAAGTAATTACCAGCAATACTGATGAACGAAGATCACTTCCGAAGATTAAAAAATATTGAAAATGTGTTAGCTTACATGTTTTGTAATTGTTTTTATGTCTTTCTTTTATTTTCTATACTCCGCTTACCAAAATGGCGGGTGAAAACAAATTAGTTAGCCTACTTATAACTTACTTACTTTCATCAAGATGATGAAAGTGAATAAGTATTGTAGCATTTTTCTCCAAAATAATCATGTTTTGGCCCGTAAGGGCGCTTTCACCTCAGAATTAATTTGTAAATGGTAAAAATATGTGTCCATTCCTAAGCACAATTCACTGAAGCCGAAAATGACATCATTTTGTCCCTATTAGGAACCACTTACGAGCCGCCCTTGACGAACGTCTTCACGATGCAATGGTTTCTGACTTTATTTTCCACGTGCCTTCCAAAAGACGCTGTTCTAAGGGTCTGGGACCTCGTCTTCCTTGAAGGGAACGAAGTCTTGCTTAGAGCCGCTTTGGCCCTCTGGGACAGCCTGACAGAGTAAGTAGTTTTGCTATTCAGTCACTGAAACTGTGGTGGTAAGGTCAGTGGTCACCTCAAGATCTATGAGTCAATGAGCCGGCAACCGCTGTTATACTAACAATCAAACAGTATTCATTCCACTCAGAGTCATTGCACAGCCCGGGGGCAAACGATGTAATACAGCATCCGCTACACCTAGTCAGCTGAGCTATATGCCAGTAAGAAAATGAACGCTAGCATCCCCTACAGTCCTCCCTGAGGCACGGCAGGGCACGTCATAGTGTAGGAGGCATTAGAATACCAAAAAGAGGGAAAAAACTAAAAGTGCCCTTTCAAGCTTCAGAGTTTTAACGTGCCTTCTTTTAGGCCCTGAGGTTACAAACTCTCACTTACTTGTCTACTTCTACTACTTGCTAATCTCTTTTTGTTACTCGTGCCTCCTGTGCCATGCCGTGCCTCTTTTTAGTCGATCCCTCTAGAATACTGTGAGGTAGGAGCTCACATTAAGAGGGCTGTGTTTCTGTCACACAGATCATGAGTATTCGGGGAGAGGTGTGATAAAGTATTCTTTAGAGACTCGTTGCTTCGAGTGGTCCTCTCGTAAACGGGACCCCAGGACCCCGGACCCCTTGCCACGGGACCCTTCTGGCTAACGAAAACAGGATCCCTTGAAAACGAAAACGGGACCTACCTTCTTAATACGGACAATGGACAGAATTTTTGAAAGATGGATCCGTCAGTTTATAGACAAAAGTTGAAGGGAATACAATGGTCGTACCGGAATCTGCGATACAGCGGTTCGGTCGGGTAATGCTCGTCAAAAGGCATGTCTTGGCCTCTAGCTTTCGACAAAATTAGTTGAGAAGCGGGAATTCCTTCTGGTAGATTTGGTGTAGACAAATATGTAGGGACTCGCCGCACAGGGAAGGTAGGGTTGGGGGGCCAACCTTCAAAAGACAAGTGCTGGACGCTATATCCCTAACGTGGATCTGGAAAAGGAAAAACTATAGACAGTGTTTTGTATTCCCTTCAACTTATTTCTATAAAATTACGGGTCCATCTTTCAAAAATGATGTCCATTGTCCGTATTATAGGAAGGTAGGTCCCGTTTTCGTTTTCAAGGGGTCCTGTATTCGTTAGCCATAAGGGTCCCGTGGCAAGGGGTCCGGGGTCCTGGGGTCCCGTTTACGAGAGGACCACTCGAAGCAACGAGTCTCTAAAGAATACTTTATCACACCTCTCCCCGAATACTCGTGATCTGTGTGACAGAAACACAGCCCTCATAATGTGAGCTCCTACCTCATAGTATTCTAGAGGGATCGTCTAAAAAGAGGCACGGCATGGCACAGGAGGCACGAGTAATAAAAAGAGATTAGCAAGTAGTAGAAGTAGACAAGTAAGTGAGAGTTTGTAACCTCAGGGCCTAAAAGAAGGCACGTTAAAACTCTGAAGCTTGAAAGGGCACTTTTAGTTTTTTCCCTCTTTTTGGTATTCTAATGCCTCCTACACTATGACGTGCCCTGCCGTGCCTCAGGGAGGACTGTAGGGGATGCTAGCGTTCATTTTCTTACTGGCATTTAGCTCAAGCTGACTAGGTGTAGCGGATGCTGTATTACATCGTTTGCCCCCGGGCTGTGCAATGACTCTGAGTGGAATGAAAACTGTTTGATCGTTAGTATACTTGGGAAGCGCGCAGAGAGAAGTGTCAATGTTTTGTTGAAATAAGATTTAATAAACTGGAATAATCCAATAGTTTTGGTGACAATCCAGCGCACTTGGTGCGAAGAACAAGCACACGCTCTAGATACATCAATGACAGGACTGGACCAGATTCGGACACTATGGGGGAAGTTAGAGTGGGGTTCCGGAATTCCGGCGATCCGTAGTTAATATACTTCCAGGTTGGCTAGGACGATACAACTTGGCAGGCATCTCAGGGACCCGACCAGAATAACTTGGAAACAGTCACTTGCCCGATATGAATATCGTGGGGGGAGGAGGAGACGGAAGAATCTGGAAATTAGTAGCATGCATAACTTTCGAATGGGTTATCAGATCTTAGCGAAACTTGATATCTTGAAAAACCTCATGTCTCAGCATGTCCCATTTCAAGTCCGGACCGGATCTGACGAACTGGGAGGGGGGGGGGGGTCGGAGGGGGAGAACCGGACATCTTGTGACACGCATAGAGTGGAGCGATCAGGATGAGACTTTTGACCATCACTTCCGTCTGACCCAGCCTTGTAAGTGCCATATGAGCTTCCAGCTCTTGTTTCTTTTATTTTGGTGCGAAGGTCCTTGTTGGCTTTTGTGCATTATATTTGTCCAAACCTATGTATATCTTATTTGCTGATGATTTAGTGCTTTTGAGTCCGACTGTTTTCGGGCTAAACAGGTTACTGGAGTTGTGTGATGTATATGCCGAGGAGTTTGATATTATGTTCAATACTAAGAAAACTTATGCTATGGCGTTTTTGCCTCCTAAATGCAAGGCACTTAAAAAAGACATTTTCCTTTCGGGTAGGCGTATTGAGTACGTAAGAGATTTCCGGTATTTAGGTTTTGTCATCAATGAATCTTTAAATGATGATAGTCATCTGCGGCAGACGATGGCCAGTCTATGCAAGCGTGGCAATGTTCTTATATGGAAATTTGGGATAACTTGTACTAGTGTTAAACTTTGCCTTTTTCGCACTTACTGTTACCAGTTATTTGGTATTGCGTTAGTGTATAAGCACTCTGTTCGGACGGATTATGGGCTCAATGTTTGTTTCAATAGCATTTTCCGTCGTTTGCTAAAGTTGAGCCGCTTCGCAAGCATGTCACAATCTCTTGTTCTGAACAGATGCTGTACATACAAAGAGCTTAAAAGAAAAGCTACAGTGTCGCTTCTTAATAGGCTTTGGGATTCTGAGAATCCGCTAATTGTTACTGCTAGCAACCATATCCACCACAGTCTGCCATTGTGGCGACATCTTCTGTCAGTCCACACATTCCCAATGCGGTGAGATGTGGAATTTTGTTGTTTACTTGTCTTGTTTATTTTGTGTGTTTTTCTTTCTGTATGGTCTGTAGACTGAATTAAAAGATATTGATTGATTGATTGATTGATATTGTTAATTACCATTGGCAAGAGCCAATCCAGCCGATCCGGCGTCAATGAGCTTGAAAGCGACAACGGCAGGGGGCTAATCCTCTCTAATGGAATGGATGAAGATTATTTTGCAATCGTCCAACCTGGAGTCACTCAGCGTTAGCAAGTCAAAACCCATTACGGGAAAAGCTACGGCATGGATGCCGTGACCTTTCCGCGCGTACGCTGTGGACTTTATTAATTCCCTTGAGAAAATAATAAAAGAAAAGAATCTCGCGCATTCAGATCTCGAGCCCACTCTGAAACAGTGTTGCCGTCAGACCAAAATTAGTTTAATAGACTCGAGATATTTTTTTTTTTAATAGACTCGAGATATTTTTTTTTAATAGACTCGAGAATTTCTTTCATATACATATCAAGAAAGTATTAGCTTACATTCTTCTCGGCAGCTTGTAGATTGTTTGGAAAATACCACGAAAGGTAGTAAGAGGTTCAATATCATCTGCAAATAAAGCAACGAAAACACGTCGGACTTACCCCTGGTTCACACTGCTACGTGGTATGCGACACGATTTGTTCTTTGCTGTTCCGAGGTGCGACAGAATCGCATGGACCTTCCCACGACCACGCAGACGCAAAAGGAAAACGAAATTTTCCGTGAAGAGTATTCTGCAAAAGGACAAAGAAGCCCTTGGGGAAACGACCTCTGAAGATGCTGGTAGATTACCCATCTTCTTCTTCTTCGGTAGGGTTTTGGCCGTTTCGGACAGCGGTGTGCTCCACTTCGGCCTTTTCTTCATTTTCTACTCGGTTGTGAGTAGTAGGGTATTCATCCTTCTATGGTTGCAGTTAGATGGCTTCGCTGAGGTTGAGGGAGTTGATCAGTCCAAAGATGGACATGAAGATGGTTTTCTCTTCCTCTTGGCTGATTGTGGCATTTGCAAGGGTTGTTGTAGATGGGTTGAGTTTGGCTCTGTAGAACGCTTCTTGGACTTTCCCTTGGTAGGGTGTGACTTCCTGGTGTTTGCATGCAAAGATGATGTGGTCTAAAGTTTCATTTGCCACCTTACAGAATCCACATCTTGCCGATTGGACTGTGAAGCCCCCAGCGACTTTTGACTTGTACAGGAACGCGGCGTGGTTGAGGTTGCAAGCGTTTCCTCTGATTCCATGGAACCACTTGCTCATGTCTTTATCTCTGAATGGTGAGTATCGGGGCTGGGGTTTAGGGGCTTTTACTGAGTTGATTCGCATTGATATTGCATCTCGCATGTTGGTTTGTCGGTTGGATTCGCGGGTGTTGCACCGTGCCAGGTTTGCTGTTTGGTCTGCGATCTCGTTGCCCTCTATCCCCATGTGGCTGGGAATGTACTGGAATGCGATCTGTGTCCCTTTCGTATATGCGATGGTAATTTGGAGCTGAAGGTTGTGGAGGTCAATATCTGTTGTTGAGAAGGTTCGTCGTTGAAGCAGTTGGAGGGCATCTGAATATCACCTAATATTAGCAAACTTTCAGCCAAACCCGATATGTCGTCTTGTTCAAAACAGGTTAATACAGGTTTATTCAGAAGATATTTTGCATTCAGACATCCTAGGATTATTGTCAGAACAAGGTAGAGCAATTTTTAGTCTTGGAAATTGACTAATCTTTTTTTTTTCTTTCCCTAAAAAAATCGCATGCGTTATGTCGGATCAGTTGAAATATTTCAACGCATCCGACACTGCGACAAAACGCAAAGTTCTGCGCTGCTTGTCGCGCGATTTTTGTCATACGTCGCATGGCGCAGAATTTTGAGCGAAATCGCAGCAGTGTGCACCAAGGGCATGAATGGGAAGAAGGGCGACGGAGCCCCAATATTTATCGATCATTTGATGAAAATAAATGGACTGGCGCGAAACTCCGCGATTTAAAAAAAAAAATCGTAAGAAATGTCGAATTTTCTTGAAATAGTCGGTTTATCTGGAAAACAGTCGGTGTCTAACTCGCTCCCCCAAATATTTTGGCTACTAATGACTGATACAGATTTTATATTATATGGCACGGGGCTCTCTCGTTGAACTGGAACGAAAGAAACATAACAGATAACAGCCCAAAGTGTTATCTGTTGAAACCGCGCATCCTTCTGTTGTCGTTATGTAACTTATGACAGTGTAGTATTTTTACCTATTGAAGGTGTTGTTGGAGATCTAGGCACCAGTCTAGTACACTAGCCCCTTTTCAGGCACGGTGCTCAAACGTCTAGCACCATGCCTGGGTGCTAGACGTTCAAGCACTGTACCTTGGATTTCATGTATGGTGCATGGATTTCAGTATACAGTGCATGCATCAAAAACACAGTTTCTGTCATAACAACTGAGCACCAGCTCGGACAGGGCTGAAATTACTACCATGAATTAGAGAAATCAAAGACAATCCTTTGTATATTTTTCACAACAAAAACAAAAGGGCTCGGCTGATGACAGATGTGAAAAACCTCATTTCCTTGTCTACATAGTCAAGGGTTTTGCATGCAAAGTGTCCTGTGCCTCAGCTTTTTCTACCTAGCAGCCAACCAGAATATTGACTCTTGGGGAATAGATAGGGAAAATACATGGAAAATAGATAGGGTGCTGTTCGGTTTTTCATCTCCATCATCATTAGAGCCCTTTTGTTTTTGTTGTGAAAAACATATAAAGGATTGTCTTTGATTTCTCTAATTCATAGTAGTAATTTCAGCCCTGTCCGAGCCGGTGCTCAGTTGTGATGACAGAAACTGTGTTTTTTCTGTATGCACTGTATACTGAAATCCATGCACCATACATGAAATCCAAGGTACAGTGCTTGAACGTCTAGCACCCAGGCATGGTGCTAGACGTTTGAGCACCGTGCCTGAAATGCGGCTAGTGTACTAGACTGCTAGGCACTAAATAGTATAAACTTAATTGGTATAACACTTTATTTCTAAGTGAAAAGGTGTTATTCTTGAATGTGTTATGCGCAGTCTGTTATGAAACTTTTGACACTGTGCATCTCTACAAGACCCAATAGTCTGGAGGAGATATTTAATTTTTGGGATCCCATCGAAACCTTTGGCCTTGTTTAAAATAGAGATTTGTTTTTCAGCCGCATACTAGCTGTTCAGAGTGCCGACGAATTCTACAGCATTATGGGAGTTTTGGCCAGAGAAATGCTAGAGTTTGGAGCTGTAGATACTAGCAACTTTCTAAAGGTAGGCAATTATTTGAAGGTGCAAAGCTTGCAAGTCATCTAAGATTTGAGCAGCGATAATTTAAATTTGGCGTACTTTCAAAGTGGGTGGACAAAATTTGAAGGATTTAATTTTCGATTCGATTTAATTTTGGGATCCAAAAACGTAAGTGAAGGGATACCTCTGACTTCGTAAAAGTTGTCCGTCTGTCCGTCTTGTCTGCACGATAACTCTCGAAGGGAATGAGATATTTTGATGAAACTTGGTGTTAGGACTCTTTAGGTCAAGGTAGAGATAGAGCTCGTAGATTGGTCTGTAGCTCAACATTTAGGGGGGGGGGGGGGTCAAATTAAGAGGCAAACAAATGTTTGCTTTAACAGATAATAAGTTAGTCGACTTAGGGGTAAGAAGACATGCTGAACACGAATATGAAAACTATTTTCTTGCCGGACAAGTGAATCGCCCGAAATCCGGCCAAACCCGAAAAGTTTGTTAAAAGTCAAAGTTTTATTTAAAGCACAATGGACACTTCTAATGCTTTACTTTTTATTAAATGCTACACAAATAAACATTTCCAACTTCCTTTAGAAGGTGCTACGAAAATCGGCCGTTTTCTTGCAGCAAGGCCGTATCCAGGGGGAGTAGGGGGTTGACCCCCCCCCCCCCGAAATAAATACGGGCCTGGATGAGACCTTTCGTGTTTTCCGTTTTGTTTGTTTGTTTCTTTTTTTTTTTTTTTTTCTTTTTTTTTATATGCCGTAAATGTGGATTAT
Organism: Branchinecta lynchi; assembly: GCA_023053575.1. Classification (NCBI taxonomy): domain Eukaryota; kingdom Metazoa; phylum Arthropoda; class Branchiopoda; order Anostraca; family Branchinectidae; genus Branchinecta; species Branchinecta lynchi. Next base: position 2,797,631 of record JAKZAP010000007.1, read on the forward strand.
GACGTTAAATAAAAAAATAAATAAAAAATATTGACTAAGCGCCATTTTTCGTATACCAATGGCATTTCTGGCGCTTTCTTTAACTGTAGGGCTATATCTGTTGCAATAAAATTCTACCTTACCTTCGCGACAAGTTAACTTGATTGAAAATGACCAGCTCACGGATGCAGATGGCTATGGGCTAGGGTTCCGGTAGTGCCAAAACCAAAAAAAACTTAACTCACGGACCCATGGCAGTGCAGACTAGGAAACCGGAAGTGGCTATTTTTAACTCACGGAACCCAACTCCTGCTGGCTAGGGTTCCGGTAGTGCAAAATTACAAACTCATGGAAGTTGGATTCTATGAGCTGCACCGGACTCGAAGTCCATATTGACTCATGTCTGTGAGTTTGTAATATTTATTTTTTGGCACTACCATAACCCTATCCCGCAGGTGGGTTCCGTGAGTTAACAATATTCACTTTCCGGTTTCCTAGTCTGCACTGACACGGGTCCGTGAGTTCAATTTTTTTTCTTTTTTTGGCACTACCGGAACCCTAGCCCGAAGGAGTTGGGTTCCGTGAGTTAAAAATAGTCACTTCCGGTTTCCTAGTCTGCACTGACGGACTCCTAGTCCGTGAGTTAATTTTTTTTTTTTGCACTACTGGAACCCTAGCCCATAGCCATCTGTATCCGTGAGCTGATCATTTTCAATCAAATAGTTGTTGCTACCGGTACCTTAGCTCTCAATATATGGGTTCGGTAGTAAATTTTGTCCCATGTTATTTTCTCTAAGTCAGTGGAAATCCCGGCATCCTAGCTCTGATCCAAACTATTCCGTAAGTTCTATAGCCCACGTAGACACTACCGGAACATAAGCTCCAATTGTACAGTTTCCGGTACGAACTACCGGCTTTCTAGCTTCTGAGTACACAATTCCGTGGGACTGCCGGACGAGAGGCTGGTGCGATGAAGTTTCTGTGAGCTATTTCCACTTACGACCGGAACGGAGCCAACACATACAAGTTTCCGTTAGTCAATGACGTCAGATCCCGGAATCGCAGCTCATATGGTTTGATTTCCGTACAGCTCCCGGTTCCCTAGACAGTGCCTCTTACAAAACATCAACATTTCTGAATTCCAACACTGGAAACTCAAACTAACACTACCATCTTTAAAGGACACCTGAACAATGAAACCATACTTGAACACACGGTGGAGAATGCATTTACAGACATGGCCACGGAGAGCGCTCTTCTCCTGAGCGTGACGTTTTCAGAATCGGGATATTCGTTTCTGGAGGTTTGCACATGCAGACTCCAAGACAGTGCCTTTGTAAGAAGGACGAAAATGTCGTCTTTCAAGATAACAAGTGTACGGTTCGTGAGAAAGCTCATTAACATGTAAAATTGAACTTTCCATAAAATGTTAACCCCGCCTAAGTTTTCGGCGTCAATAACTGTGTTCTGTGATCCGGCTTGATTCGATGTTCGCAAATGTGTATATTAGGTTAAGCCCTTTCTTGTACAAAATCTCTTCTTGTTTTGTTAACTCTGTCTCATTATATATATATATGTATATACAGATATAAAAATAATAATAAAAAAAGAAAAAAATATTTATTTATTTGTTTCTAATTTCCACGTAGTATCATTTCAAAATTAATGATCGTGGGATCCTTTTTTGTGAGTTAAGCATGGAACTCGACATAAATGAAGAGGAGCAACTCCAATTTTAAGTAGAAAGTGGTAAACGACCAGGTAGAATTCGGATCATAATCCTTCCCTGACCCTGTAAACCCTTAGGGCATGTCCCTTAAAGTCAGACAATTCGAGGATGTATAAGCAGCACGACTTCTTGTTGAATTTCGAAAAAACGTTAAAACGACATGCAAGTTGTATTATAAGTGGAAGGATACTTGTAAAAAAGAATCAATAATTGATTCTGAATTTGAAAGTGAATAATAATTATTGAAAACTAGTTGTAGTCAAAATTGACACAGCAAGATCTGTAGTAGTTTTCGATCAATAATCGGTTGATTGATGGAAAATTAATCAGTATGCTAACCACTTTAAAACAAGTACTTTTGGAATGCTTCAAACATTAAATTATATGGTTATACAGAACGTCGATAGAAAGGATATATCCTTAAAGACGGTAGTGTTAGTTTGAGTTTCCAGTGTTAGAATTCAGAAATGTTGATGTTTTGTGAGGAAAATGTCGTCTTTCAAGATAACAAGTGTACACGGATCGCGAGAAGAGATAGACGTGGCAACCTTTCGGCGGGTAGCGTGTCAGGATTTAGAGAGAATCATACAGCTAACATCAGAAACAAAAGGGAGGGAAGGAAGGGCAACTGAACCCTCATTACGCAACCCCTATTAGTCGGCATAACCAGGATCAAACTTCACCTAAGGTAGGTTTGTTTAATCCTACGATTATACCTCCTGGAGCACTGGCTCCATTTGACTTCATTTGAGATTTTAGAGCATGATATTTGCTGTATGATTGTACAGGTACGAAATACAAAACAAAAAGAGGTTTTGTACAAGAAGGGGCTTAACCTAATATACACATTTTACGAACATCGAATCAAGCCGGATCACAGAACACAGTTTAATTTTTTGTTTATTTATTTTCATTAACACAACTCCTACCATAATGATTTAAATGCTAAGATGTTTCGTTTACACCTGTTCGTCTGCTCCAAAATACAAGGAATTTCTTCGTATTCAATGGTTGTCCCTTTTCAGACAATTGACACGCTACCCGCCGAAAGGTTGCCACGCCTATCTCAAATGAACTCGAATGGAGCCAGTGCTCCAGGAGGTATAATGGAAAATATAGACTTCTCGTGTGACATCACGACCTGTAGATAATCGGCAAAAGTTTAGTCAACAACCCTCGGACTAATGCTCATCTGACGTTCTTTTCCAGACTATCATCGATGTCGCTCCTTTTCCTTTTCCCGGTCTGCTAGAATTGAGAGACAAATACACCTATAACATCACGCCATGGGGGCATAGTGTTGTATCCGTTGCTAAGAAGGGGCTACGGCTCATATATAGCGATGATGATGATAGTGATTCCGAAGTGAAGGAGGTCACGGTTGCAGCTGCCTTTGGCTTTGGCGCCCACAAGTAAGTAGAGTTGAGGTATAAATTGGTATCAGTACATTATAAAAAGTTTGTCCGAGTAAGGAAAAGTCAACTGCAGTCTTTGCTACTGGGATTAATCTTGTCTCTACTGAGATAAGATTAATCCGAATTCGAGGAAAGATTATCTCAGTAGATAATTACAAGAGTAATTCACATATTTATCCTTATTTCCAAAGTAATTGGTTCCCAAGAAATTCTTCCTTCTTTCCTATTGGATCGTAACAGATACCAGGAAGCCTTGGCAAAGGTATAGATGTACTCAACAATTGTCAGTGAAGTGTTCGTGTATGAACAATCCACACTTTCGTCCGCTGTAGCCGGTTTTCGGTTTTCATGATTTTTGTGAACCATGACAGGTATCAAGTTGAAACTCGGTTGCTATACATCGTAGAATTGAGGCCTAGTTGTGCCTTTGGGGTCCCAGACCCACACGCCCCCCTCCTTCTGGGATAATTGGGCCCAGATTGCTCAACGACATGGGATCGCAACTTGACCACGGTTGGAATTAGGACGTTGAAATGTCCTGTACTTATAGATCAGGCACCACCCAAGCCCATCCTCCCCGTCCATGGATAACTGGCCCCAGATTGCCGATGAGTTAATTTCGTGAACCTTTCCATGTCTTAAATTTTAATTTGGCGTACTCGTTGAAACTGGGGACTACTTAAGCGTTGTCGGGGCCATCCCACCGCTACCACCGTCCGTCCGGTTTAGGAACAGCTGGAATGGTTGTTGTCATTGGGGTCTAGATTCGTCTTTTGGGGGTCTCGCTCACAACATTCAAGCGCTTCGGGGTAGCCCTGAGCCGAGGTTGCCCTTTTCCAACCGCACAAATGTCTTGGAAATATTAAGCTACCAACTCTTATCTAGATAAGAGTTGGTACAGTTGTATTTAATCCCGTTTGGGCCAAAAGTTATTGGCGATCAACCGTGTTCGTCACACACACGGCTTATCAAGTTACGGTTTGCTCTCCACATGTGTTTTCGCGCGAAAGGTATAAAATAGGGAAAAAGGGGTCTGGCGGATCCCCAAAACTCTACAATATTCGATTATCTTATTCCGAAAATACTGCATTTTTGGGATCCCATCTAAACCTTGTGTCTTGTTTTTTTAAAGATAAGAATGTGTTTTGACGTTTCCCTGCCCAGTGGAGCAATAAGAGATGGCATGCTCTCGTTAAATTCCGGTAATTGGGGGGCGAGTCAGGTAAGGCTCGTAGTGAGGGTAATCAAGCGTGAGCGTATTATGCGGATTAGGGATTTTCTTAGCATAACAGACCTGGCGATCTTCCTCGGAGTGGCCAGTCTTCACAGGGAAGTGGGGTTTAGTGTGAAACAGTAGTGTGACCGTTTATTTTTGTATTTACATTTACTTCTTTATGTTTGTTTGTTATGGCCCTTGGGCTTCCAAGGCAGATAAATATCATATCAATATCGTGTCATCAGAGTGAAAATATGATCATTTATTCAGGTGACCTGCTCCTGATAATTACTTTCCTTGTGCTTGCATGAAACGGTCAGAAAGAATTTCGTCCATCTGTCGGTCGGTCTGTCTAGGTTTTGCTAGTTCGGGCACTTCCACATAAGCTAGGACGACGAAACTTGGCAGGCGTATCAGGGACCCCAAAAAAATACTTTGGAAATAGTTAGTTCCCCGATCCGAGCATCGTAGGGGGAGTGGAGGGAGGGGAAATCCCGAATCTTGAAGTATTTATAACTTTTGAACGGGTGATCGGATCTTAATGAAACTTGGTATTTGGAAAGTCGCGTCTCAGACGACGCATCTCAAATCCGGACCGGATCCGGTGACTTTGGGGGAACTAGGGGGGGGAGCCGTAAATCTTGGTAAACGCTTAGAGGGATCGGGATGAAACCCGAACAGGCTGACTTGAGAATAGTTCCCCGACCGAACCATCACGGGGAGAGTGGAGGGATGGTGGCCCGGATTTAGTGGCATGCATAACTTTTGAATGGGTTATCAGAATTGAATGAAACTTGGCAAGTGGAAAGAGCTATCGTCTCAAATGTTGCATGTCAAGTCCTGATCGGATCCGATACCTGTAGGGGGGAGGGGGCACCGCAAATGTCGTGAAACGCTTAGAGTCGAGGGATTCGCATGGAACTTGGTTGGAAGAAAAATCATTAGCCCTTGATATGTAACTGAAAATACCAGATAGAATCGGGGCTGTATGGGGGAGTTGGAGGCTGTTTCCCGGAATTCCGGTGATCGCCAGTTAGGATAGTTACAGATATTTCAAGGACCGATGAAACTTTGCAGGCATATTAGTGACTTAAGGACCAAACATAATGCCCTAGGAATACTCGTTGGCGAGACGATCGACCATCTTTGGGGAGTTGAGGGAAGGGGAATCCGGAAATCAGTGGCTTCCGTAAGCTGCGAACAGGTGGTCCGATTCGAGTGAAACTTTATGGGTGATAAGAACTAATCACCTAGACAAGCAAAAACATGCGTCAGAACCAAATGTGGCCACGTTTGGGACTTGGGAGAGTTGGAGGAGGGGGGACTTTTTAACATCCCCAAAAACCAACGGGATGGACAGAAACGGATGCAAGTTGTACAGTACCGAGTTTATGCGGCCTTGATTTGTTATTTGGCGTCTGGATCAAATCCGGAAAGTGTATAGGGAAGGGGGGGGGGTGAAGCGGTAATTTAAAATTTGCAGATAGGCTATGCTCCGATTCGAGTCAAACTTAATGAATGAGAATATTATATGTCAGATATGCGACTTTTATGTGTCTGAGTCGTATTGATCCTCAGCAAGGGGAGCTATAAGGGGAGTCCCGGAAATGATGTGGCTCGCATAAGGGTCAAACAAGTGAAGCAATTCGTATGAAACTTCGAGTGCAGAGAGATCACATGCTCTAGATGACATATTTTAGGGTTCGAACTGGATCCAACCACGGTGGGGGAGGGGGGAGAGTCACCGAAAGCTCCCACAAAACGCTCAGGTTTGAATGAAACTTAATAGGCGGTAAGAGAAGCTGCCAGATTCGGCCACGGTAGGGGGAGTTGGAGGGGGTACCGGAAATCATGTAGCACGTTTAGGGACCAAACAAGTGGATCTACTGGGTTGAAACTTGGAAGGTAGAATACTCATGTGCCCTTGATGATCCGAGGCGATGCCAGGAATGTTCAGACTTAAGGAAACTATATATTCTGTTTCTAGGTCCAAACCAAATTTTTAGATGGTTGGGTATTTTGTGACATCAAATTCCTTTACCACCTACTCGTAACAAGTGCCATATGAGCTCGTATCTCTTGTTCTTTTACTATGACTGTTCCGACTGTCAAAAAGAAGTTCCTCGGGTTTCTTCTGCTTCATGTAGAACACCATCCTTCATATCCATATTTTATTTATAGGTCCATCCGACATAGAAGAAATTCGTCCACGTTGTCCGTTCATTCATCTTCTTCCTCTAAAGAAGAAGACAAGCGAAATTTGGACGTAGCTTCTCTAACAAAGCAGTATCAGAAGTTGCGAGAGAGGCAGAAGCAAGCTCAAATCATCTGGACAGGTAAAACTGCTAATAGACGATCAGGTTTTTTAGCCGGATTTTCAAAAGTTTCGTCATCAGGTTGATACAATTTCAACTTTTCTGTCTGGAACTGATGAAGTAGCCGACCGAAAATCCGAGCAGGAATTCATCATCATCATCATCATTTTATTTGTAACCCGTCACTGAACAAAACTGGTCGAGGCCCAGAAAAGACGGAGTCAAAAACAAGAAAAACGAAAGAGAAAACAACAGAAAGGAAAAACATACTTCGATAACTAAGAACTCGGAACAAACAAAAAAGACCAAAGATGGAATGACTCCTGACATTCGGTAGAAAAATCATTAATCCGCTTCTCAATAACTCCCGCTGGGTTTACCAATCGGTAGGCTACTTTCTCTGCAGAAAATAATTACTTGTCCACGCTGGTCCCATCAAATACTTCGCAAATTTCAAGTTCGCGAGCATCCGAACCTGGCCCAAGGCATCCCGATGAAAATTTTATCTCAAAATAGTAGTATGAAGTTGTAGGAAAAAGTAGCATGCAGTAGGAACTGATGCTACTACATGCTTCTATGTCAAGGCTACCGTATTACTGCATACTAGTATTAGCAAGACTGGGTACTAATATAGCAAGACAGGGTGCTACTGGATACTATTGATTAAGATTGGTCCAGTCTGAGGCACATTAAAGTTTTACCGGAAAAGGCTGAGAAAGGACAATCTAGTTATCCATCACTCATTCAGTTAATTAGGCTTGAAGACCCGATGAAAATGCGTTACTTTGTTGCTCTGCTGTTCACGCGTAATCAATTTTCAAATAGTGGAATTTCCGCGTGATTTGTGGCACGTCGTCTATGCGCTCGTATTTATGTTGTATGCCTTACGAGACAGATTTATGATTTTTTTTTCAGGCACTAAGCAATCCCCACCAATCCGACCAGTGCCCACTGAAAAGCCGCGTTTGTGTTGAAATTAACATTTCCTGAGTCATAGTAGAATTTATGTTATGGGGACGGCCTCAGATATTCTGAACGTCATAAACAGAGCAGATAGTGGAAAAAAAATCCCTTTGCAGAATCCATATAATTTAGTGTATTAAATTAAATGACACAAACATAAGTTGGCCTTTCAGTTAAACTTTAAACAATAGTGTTCTTTACTATTACATATCAGCATGCAACCTGTTTAGTACAACTATCATACAGCTATGCAAGGTAGAAATTTTTCATCGGGTTAGGCCTTGGGGCGTAATTGGCAAGGGTCATCTTCAAGCCGTAGCTAAATATCTGAACTTACGAAATTTAAAAATTGAAGCTAGCCCAATTGCCGAACGAACCCAAATATGCGGGTGGAGATTTTTGCTTGATGAAAGCACTAATTACGGGGTCAGTGTAAGGGGGTAACAAAGTTCTAAATTAGGTCATGTTTAAATTTTAGGCTCGAGAATCCTTACTTGTTGACGAGGTCCATATGTCCACGGGGGTCCTTACAGCACAATGGGCACTAATTATGCTTTTATTTGTATAAAATGCTTCACACATACACGTTTCTGACTTCCACTAGATAGCGCTTAAAAAATACGCCGTCTTCTTGTTATCGCTTGTCATTGACTCTTCCGTGTATCGGCCGAGACGATTTCAGAGCATGGTAGTGCAAAGGCGCGGAAATTCAAAAATTCTAGGCCATGTACGAAAATCAATCGTTTTTTAGAGCTGAGTGATGAGAGTGCCATGGCTGCTAAAACAAACGTTCCGTTATTTGTAGTACCGAAGAAAAGTTTTGCTTTCTGGATACAACACTGCCAAGAATGTGCAAATAACCGACCTACTTGCAGCTGCTTCCAGAGCTTACAAGGAATTCTCAATTAACACCGTTAATACGAATATGTGTCAACAATACAAATAATCCGAAGTATATAATAACAACGAATGGATAAGAAAAAAGAAACTCTGCTTATATTTGTCTAAGCTAGTAAATCGGAATATGGCAGTGAGCAAAAAACGGCGTGACGATATATTAGCGAAAATAAGTTGTCGAGGAATCTGCAGACTTTTGATGTAACATTGTTTTCTAAGGGGTGGTAATTTGGTATCATGATTGTTTGATCCACCCATTGAACTTTAAATTTTAACTGAAAAGGGTTAAGATCATTACGTCGTTTCTCCGCTGTTCCCCCTACATTCCCCTTATTTCCCCCCATCTTTTGTCCATATCATTTGAGCCACCCAGTCATCCCCACACTTCCACCTATTTCAGATGCACCTTTGCCTACATTACCTTTCTAAAAGTCTACCAATTTTCTGGCAAGTAAATACGTGGCCTCCAGAAATGCGAGTTCACCCTAAGTTTTAACAGCTACTGATTCTTCGCGAGTTAAATGTAAACACATTCCGGCAGCTCGCTGGTTGCTCGCCTCTATATATACTTCTCACAAAAGTATATTACTTTTTATTAACACTGTGGGGGGGGGGGGGACCCAGAAGATTATTAGTTGAGATTTTGCAGATACCATGGTATCTGTTCATTTACCACGGTAACTAAATCTGCGATTAGTCGTGTTTGCAGTTACCGTGGTATATGAGACATCGTTGCTCTGCAAAAACGACTATTGCCCAAATTGCACTTTTAAGTCATCCCAAAAGAAAAACTGACATCCAGTTACGTCACTAAGTGCTAAACTTCTTTCTCAGCAATCTGACAAAATTTGATGAAAGTGAGATGACTTTTCTGATACTAGAAAAAAATTCAGATACTAGAAAATAGAAAAAACGAGATTTTCGGGTTTTTTGTTGATCAGCTAGTTACCCCTCCAAGGTGATGTGCGAGGGATAAATAAAATTTAAATAAAATTTTAGAGTTCTGCGGAAGGTTTTATTCAAAGTGGTGAAAGATATTATGGATTTTTGGAGTGGGCCGTTTTCTGGGTGAAAGCTTCTGCGCTTTCCCAGACAGATGGTAAATTGTAAATATACACAGAATATAGAATTGTAAATAATCACAGATTGTACAGGTACACTTTGAACACGCACATTTTATCTTTCGTTATTTTACTTTTATCTGCATGTCGTTCAGCCCGCGTCGTTCTTCTGGTTTTTAGTTACATGTCGTGTTTTTTGGTTCCGCATCGTTTTCCTGTTGTTATTGTGGTGGATTGTATGATTTAGTTTTGTTTTCTTCGCTGATGACTCGCCGGAAGTGCAACCGAAATATCCGAAATTTTATTTATCCCTCGCACATCATCTTGGAGGGGTAACAAGCTGATCAAGGAAAAACCCCGAAAATCTCGTTTTTTCTATTTAATGAAATGAATGGTCAGCTTGGCTTCATACTTTATAACCGTGGTATCGGATACCATGGTATCTGCAAAAACGCAGCTATTGCTTATTTTAGATTATTAAAAAGTTATTTTACTTTTATAGATGCTACCAAAAAGCTCAAGGATGGTGCCCAGAAGACAAACTTTATAACCGTGGTATCAGATACCATGGTATCTGCAAAAACGCAGCTATTGCTTATTTTAGATTATTATCAAGGTATTTTACTTTTATAGATGCTACCAAGAAGCTCAAGGATGGTGCCCAGAAAATTGCCCCGCCTCCCATGAATCACCTGGTGATATCCGAAATTACCAGAAGAACTCTGAATAACAACGCAAAAATGAATGCTGACAGCCCGCTAATTCTTCCTTCACACATGAAACATGTGAGGTATGTTCTCTTTCTATTTCTCAGAAGGGATAGCCATGAATTCGTAAAGTATGCCCATCAGTCTGCCTAGCACTACAACTGCCAAAACTTGATAATATTAAAAATAATAATAATAAGATACTTGCATAAAAAAGACTTTTGCTCCTTTAGAGTAGAGTAGAGTAGATTTTTAATTCTAAAAAGTAACTTTCACAGCGTGAATTCCGAATTTGACTTTTACGTCCAAACATAACTAAACACTCGAATCAATTTGTCAATTCAATAATAATTGCAACACAATTCGTAAACAAATTCATCAATCGATACAAAACTTGATCTACCACAATTTACACGAAAAACTTTACATCTCTCACGACGCTACACTGTAAAACGTTTCTCGGAGTAAGGATTAAAGTTAACTACAGTATTTGCTACTAGGACTCATCTTATCTCTACTGGGGTAAGATTATCCATAGAGATAATCTTATATCATTAGAGACAAGATTAATCCCAGTAGCAAATACTGCAAGACCTTTTTTTACGGTGTATTTATACTAAATTGAACGTCAGCCATGTGACGGTTCATAGGTGCTTTAAATTTTGGTTTAGTTTTATGCATTCACTAACACTTTCAGGGATATGATTCCGATATTCCACTATCCAGTTTTTGGTTCTCGTAATGTTTCGGTAAACTTGGAGCGAGGACCACCTCTCTCTCTGTATCAGTGGTTCCCCCAGGGATCCGGCAGAAACCTGAAGAGTCTTGGCAGTCTTAGCCCAAAACTCCTTGGTGACTACATCTTGTTGCCGATGCAAAATCGCCCTGTACCTAGCGGAAGAGCTGGAAGCGGTATCACAGCTGCTCCGAAACATCGCCGTGATTGGATAACACAGGATTGAGTTGTTGAGTTTGAGTTGTTACTGCTACGTTTTCTCGTTCTTCCCGAGGATCACTGGCGTATTTTGGACTTAGTCATGTAGAGGATAACGCCCTGCTTCGAACGGAGAAAACCCCTTTCTCTCGACATCGCTGATTGCTGCAAATATATAGAAAGGCTGTGTTGTTTAATCTTTGGCAATGATAATTTTTCAGTTATTAGTACACCATAAATTTAGCAACATAACAATACAAATAATATAATACAACATAGTATTCCGTCAGCCCTGGCTGACTGCAAATCACATATGCGCTAAACGCATATGTCAGCTATATCTTATTCTGGTCTTCTTCAGGTTAAGCTAGAAAAAAGAAACGGAGCTGAGAAGCGTCTAAATATCGCTAGAATAACATTTGGCTTATCCGTTTAGTGCAGACCAATCTGGTATAATACATTAAATATTTCTTGAAACAAAAAATAAAGCTAAGATACTTAAAATATGCCAATTTTTAAAGAGTATACCCCGATGAAGAATTTATCTCAGAACAGTAGTATGAAGTTGTATGAAAAAGTAGGATGTGGTACTAACTGATGCTGCTACATGCTTCTACTTCAAGGCTACCGTGTTACTGCATTCTACTGCATGCTACTATTAGCAAGACTGGATGCTCCTAAGCAAGTCAGGATGCTACTGGATACTACTACTTATGATTGGCCCAGTCTCAGGCACATTAAATGTAGTACTCTTTACTATTACATATCACTAGATGCAACTTTTTCGTACAACTATCATAAAACTACGCAGGCTACAAATTTTTCATCGGGATTAGTTAAGTAAGGATAAGTATTGAGTGATATAAAGCGTATTGTTGTAACCATCCTGTATTTTGTACGGCCAAGTGGCTATTAAATATATTTATATTCATATGTGTAAAGAACAATATTATAATATATTAAATAAAACTAAATAATTTAGAAGAAAGTCAATGCATTATTATTTCAGGCCGCAACCGGCGACTAGAAGACTGCCATGTCCGGAGAAAAAGCGGATCGACAAGGAAAAAATACGAAACCGAAGTCTAGCAAGAACCTTATCAAGTACGTATAAATATACTTCTATTTTACGTAGATGCTCTTGACATCATTAGTTGCGTTTCTGCAGATACCATAGTATCTGGCCCGTTATCGTGGTATCTGATATTCGAATACTAGGGTCCGACCCTGGTAACTGATTGTGGTATCTGAAAAGTAATCTCACTTTCATCAATTTTGTCAAATCGGTGAGAACGAAGTTTAGCACTTAGTGATGTAACTGGATATCAGTTTTTCTTTTGGGATGACTTGGTGCAATTTCGGCATAGTCGTTTTTGCGGAGCAACCGTGTATCAGACACCACGGTAACTGCGAAAACGACTAATTGCAGATTCAGATACCGTGGTAACAGATACAGATACCATTGTATCTGCAAAAACGCAACTATTGCTTCTTTTTCTGAGCCAATTGCCACCTTCGGCTTAAGTGCTATAGCCTTAAAGTGGGCCACAAAAAAATGGTATTTCTACCACATCCACAATGCTAACCATCCCAACTGTCACTACGAATGTTTAAAATCACTAAAAACACCATAAAACAATGAGCAAATTAAAAAAAAAAAACACCAAATTTCCTAGGTTTGAAATAACTCTGTCTGGACTAAATCTCAGCCGATTATCCTGGATAGCTGTTATAGCACGTAGGGAGCCAAGGGTCAAAATAATAATTTCCATCTAATGCTCCAACTGTTTATTACAAATGCAAATAAATTAAAAAACCAAGACCAGTGTGTTACCTCTGAAGACATCCAAAAATTATCAATTGGGTCTTATAATTCTTTGCTAACCAATCCTGGAAAATCTCGTCATCTAGAAAAGAAGACTTTCGGCGTGGGTTTTTCTCGAGCCGAAACAGCAACCCGGCAATCGCGTTCAATTCAAAATAAACCTGTGGCATGCGATTACTAAGAAAAGCTAAACATAATGTTTGGATTAGGACTTTAAGCATTGATTGTCCGTCTGGTGATCAGGAGCTAGGACACTTTCTGGGCTAGGAGGATGAAGCCAGTTATATAAAAATCCTTCACAGTGCTGAGCGTTGAGGTGCTGAACGACCAACGTCAAAGTCCAACGTTTACTACAACGTATGAGCACAGGGCCTGAATGTTGGAGCATAGTACCCTGGATCAAGCGGACGCTACCAGTGTTCCATTTTTCTCTCTGACGAATCTGACATTTGCCACAATGTTTTTGTTTTGTTTTGGTATCGGTACATCGTCTCATTCTCCATACTCTCTCTTCTCTCTTTTTTTTGTATCTCTTACAAGTTAGCACAGCCTCGCAACTCCCGCTTTTGTTGTGCTATTGAAAACAAAATGTTAATTTTCAATAAAACTGTTCTACTACTACTACTACTACTAATTAAACCTGTGATATTTTGGCACGAGAAATCTGATTTTTTCAGCTTCAGAATCATGTGCTTTTTCTACGGTCCTATACCGGCCCTAGAACTCTGGCTCGCTTTGTCAAACAAGTCGGAAACCGGACACACATCGCAGAATTCTGCTACCAGTGGCAACACTGGACACTGTCCCCATACAAATCTATTTATGGGGACTTTTTCAGGAGCTACTGTGCTCCCCTCTTGCTCCAGGGCACTGTGCTCACACGTTTGGGTGTACCCTGACGTTAGAGCATAGTACCCAAAACTCATAAGTTGAGTGGGCTATTTGTGTATGACTGGATGAAGTTTACCAGGAGTTAGTGACCTGGCCAGGTTCAATCACGAATAGCTATTCCCCCTATTCGACCATCCATGAGAGTGGAAGGGATGGAGGAAGGGGAACCTTGTAACTTGTATTTCCCGAAAGAGTGATCCACTGGAACGTAGTTAGGGCGGAGGTCACGGAAGCCTTGTGTCATTAGTTGCGTTTTTGATCGAAGTTTTGTTCGCCGTTGGCTTAGTCGGTTGCCGGTTTCGAACAGCGTCGAAGTTCGCCGTTTGCTTAATTCGTGTTTTTACGACTCCGGCGATACCTGCCCGGTCGACGTTTCTTCGACGATTCAATCAAACTTCGAACTTCCTAGCTAACCAAGTTCGACAGTCAGAGTTTAAAGTACAAAGAAACTGTGACCTGCGACCAAAAACGGTTTTCCAAAAACGCAACTCGTAAGGGGTGAAGATCGGGATGAAACTTCGTAGGTAGAGCAGGCATAATCTCAGATATGCCGTGACTCGGACCGGCTCGGGTCACATTGAGGAGAATTCAGAGGGGGGGGGGGGGGGGAGACTATATGACATGCATGAATGCTGAAGAGATGGAGGGATCTGGCGAAACCTGGTAGGGAGAAGATCAGAAGACATAGATTTGACATTTCTTTAATCTGGGCCGGATTCGATTATTGTGGGGAGAGTTTGACGGGTCGCTCGAGGCGGAGACCTTGAGAGTCTTAGTGGGAGTTGTGGCACTCATAATTGCCCACGGGGTGAAGGGATCGGGAGTACTTGTCCTAAACGTACCGTTTATTAATCCGGACAGGGTCCGGCCACCACAAGAGGAGTGGATTAGGTTCTCAGAAATCTAATAGTACGCGTTAATACCATTGGAACGGAGGGATTGTGCCAGGATTTATTAGGGGTCAGAATTACCATTTCTAAAGCCTGGACAAGATTCAGTTACTTTGGGGAGTTGGTGGTAATGGTGAGGGCTTCCGGATATCGTGTTGTGTGGATAAGTGCCGTGAACAAGGGATCGGAACGAAATTTGGCAGGCAGATTTTTGATAAGCCATAGGCTTGAAATTTAGATATTCATACCGGATTCGGCCACTGTGAGGAAGTTAGATTGGGGTCCTGAAAATGGTTTGGAAGGCGTCAGTGCCGAACGAGTGGAGGGATCAAGACTACATTTGGTCGGCAGAATATATTTGGACGAGATTCGGTGACTACGGGATGTGGGTGATCCAGGCCATCTTGTGGAGCTCGTTAGGAATGGAGGAATTTCGGAACCGGGAAAAATGGTAGGCATAATGGATTCCTCTTCGGAGTTCCGATCATACATGACTTCCGATTAACCGGATACATGTCGTACCTGGAGTATTTAGCAAAACATATGTTCCCACATACTAAAATATACTTTCACACAAACATAGCAAAATTAAATTTGGCAGGTCTGGTGTTGGACCGACTGAGCAGAAACTTTCACTTTCATGATTCAACAGTATGTAGGGTGGAGGAATGGGGAATCCGGAACCTTATGGCTTGCTTAAACTACCTCCCGGACGGATGGTTCTAGTCAAACTAGCATCGATCGACGGCAAGGGCACATGTCCAAGTGCTAGTTCCGGAACGTGTCCAGCCGTAAGCAAGTGCCAAACGAGCTTTCAGCTCTTCCTTCTGTTCTTCGTTTATCTTTCTTCGTTAATGCAAATAATCAGGAGAGAGTACAGTAATACTCAGTTCCTCTTAATTAGTCGCTTGTAATAAAGCCTAATGTAATGAAGCCCTCTGGTCCAATTGGGGATACCATTCTGAGCCAAAATACGCTTGTCTTGTTGGAGGAATTGTTGTAGTCTTATTCATAGGATTATCCTCCGGTGCTTGGCCTTTCGTATTGTAAGCCAGACTTTGGTGGCAAGAACTTTGTTGCGTTTCTCTGAATAAAGTAATTTTGACAATGATTTTTTTTTTTTTACAGATATTCTTTTTTTATTTCATCAAAAAAATATATAAATTAAACAAACCGACAATTTACCATTAACGGCCACTTTTAAGACAAAAGAATCCTCATTGTGGCCGCAATTCTGTATCAACACTATGAATCCGCTATATCATTGCTTCGTTACTCCCCCCCCCCCCTTTCCCTCATTTTGCCTCAAGCCTTTGCCTCAAGCTTTTGCCTCAAGCCTTTTGCCTCATTTCGCAGAGGAGGTTCCAGTAAAAACAGAATCCAAGTCCATCTACACGACGACATAAACAGAATGTGTAAAAGAACACGCGGGTAAAACCTATGAGAATCGCTTATGGCATGCATTTTGGGTCAAATCTGGCAGAAATAGTGCCGAGAATGCACGATATGTCTCCGAGAATGCTGCTTTTGTCGGCAAGATTTTGTGTGTGTGTCCGAGACTGCAATATTTGTTGCCGAGAATGACAACTTTGTAGCCGAGATTGTCACTGAAAAACGTGTCACCGAGAAATACAGATATGTGTTCGAAACCAAAAATCTAGTTCCCGAGACGAACAAAGTGTCGCCGAGATTTCACGTCATGTCGCCGAGATTGCACAATATTTAGCACGCTTTTCAGTGGCAATCTTGGATACAAAAAAAAAATCTCGACGGCAAAAACAGCATTCTCGGCTACATCTAATGCATTCTCGCCGACATTTCATGTATATTCTCGGCAACATTTTACCATTTTGACCCAAAATGCATGCCGTAATCGCTCCTTGGGCTGTGTGACACTCTAAAAAAAAAAAACTAGCCTCCCTAGATTGAGTATGTTCATACCAGATTTTTCTCCATGCTAAAAAAAAGCAAATCCTCACCCATTCTTCCCTCAAAAAGCCTCTCTCGTTAGTTATTTAACCATAGGCGTTACTAGCCAAACAAATGTTTGAGGGGGGGTAAGGTATTTACCGACTGGCTGATGGTTTTTACCGACTGAGTTATAGAAAAAACGACTGTTTTACGAAAAATCATAGATTTTTTTTGAAAAATCGCTGCGACCCACCCCCCTCCCATGCGTGTCGCCTCTGCCTTTCACTCTTCATAAAGATTAATAAAATGCTCAATATCTTCTGAGTTGGAACTTGGTCCAACTCTCGACACGTGGACTTGTTGGAAACTTGCAAACTTGGAAGTTTGGAAGCGCCGAAAATTAGGAAATTTCGCTCCACGTGGATTCGGAAAAATAGAGTGAACAACAACAAAATTTGTCCTGCAGCTTTCGTGGGATTTATCTACGTGCTGTGTACGTGATAATAAACCGGTGAGCTTTCTTTTTTCACAACAGAGAATATCGTGTATTTCCTGCAGGGGCTTCACGTATGGGGCGGGGGGACGCCCACCAATGTTGTCAGCCAGTCGGTAAAAAATAACCGAGTCGGCGCGAAGCGCTGCTATTTTTGCCAAAACAATCGATTCTTTTCTTGGAAACAGTCTATTTTTCTTAAAAACAGTTGGTTTTTCGTAAAAATAGTAATTTTTGTTCAAAACATTCGGTTTTTCTGAAAATCAGTCGACTTTTCGTCAGAACAGTCGTTTTTACTCAAAAACAGTCGGGTTTCCTGCAAAAAACAGTCGGTAAAGATGACCAGCCAGTCGGTAAATAGCTTGCCCCCCCCCCCCCCAAACATTTTGGCTAGTAACGCCTCTGATTTCCTGACGTCTTTATTATTATCTAGTTGTCTTTTTTCATCTAGATGACAGCAGCAGCAGTGGATCCACCGAGCTTTGCGACAAAGATCAACGATTAAGTGACCTGGATTCGCCCAATCGTAGTCCGCTCAGACCTTGTTCTGCATCTGCCAGTCCCCACTTAGTAAAATCTTCCATTGATGATATTATGAAAGAAAATTCTGAAATATTGAATCGACTGCGGAGGCGAAACTCCAGCGGAAGCATGGACTCCAAGCCTTTCAATCCGTTCCCCGAGGATCGAAATCAACAGAAACTTGGTGTACTAAAACAAAATGGCACAGTGGACCCAAAATGAGACCTTGTTCTCGTGAATGAATTTTATTGCATTCCACATTCGGTCGATACTCATTGTAAACTGACGCATTGCATGCAATACTTTCGATGACTATCTCTCCTGGCCGGTGAAAAATCTCCGGCCTCTCCGGATATCTAGCAGAACAAAGGCAGAAGTGGTGTCACGGCTGCTCCCAAAGATCGCGGTGATTGATTGACACAGCATTTGAGTCGTTGAGTTTGATTCGTACGGACATCGCTGGCGTGTTTTGGACTTAGTCATATAGAGTATTGGCACGGTACGAAGTGATCAGGCTGTTCTTCGAACCTTATGTAGTCGTATTTTGTTTTGTTTTTCAACCCAGACTGGTAATGAGTTATGCTAAGATGGACGATTTGCGTACATCTTCATCCGGCAAGGCTCTGTAGAAGTATTATAAGTAGTGAAGTTAAGACAAAAATGCTCTCTCAGCCGGGATTTGAACCCACGACCTTCGGCTTTCATTGCCAGCACTCTACCACTCAGCTACCGAGAGGCTTGTGAACGTTTTTCGCAACCACTAAAATCTCGCTGAATGCAATTTCGTCTAAGCAGTTCAAATCCCCATGTCACGGGATTGAGCAAATACTACGCATAGTTACCTTTCGCAGCGTCAGGTTTCGGTAGAGTAGAGGCATGCTTATGTTAACGTCTGGTAAACGTGAACGATCGCAGAAGAAAAAACTAAAACTCAACCAAGGCATTTTTTCAATAAATACTGCTAATAACCATTCACGCCATTTGCACTTTCTGAATATTTAGCTAATTCCTGATGAAAGTGACTGAACTGTCGGCTAATTTCCTTTGTTAAGTTGAAAATGTTGCCAAGTGGAACGCAACTTCAATGGAGAAGATGGCGGTTCGAACCTCCAGATGCATTCAAAAGAGGAGCCAACTTCTAACAACAACAACAACAACAAGAAGATTTTTTTTGAAATTCAAAATCAAAGGAAGTCAATTTAATTTCTACTTCAAGTATGTTCTAGGATAACCCTCAAATAATTGGCTGTTAGCTGATATTAAGCTTGTAATTTTTCTTTTACATTTTACTTTTTTATATCCAATTGACAAAAGCAAGTGTATCAGTTAAAAAAGTGTTCACATAAGCAAACCTCTACTCTAGTTCTTTGGAGTAACCGCTTTTACTGTCTTTTACTATGAAGCGTCTATTTACCAGAACGTAGGATTCCCTGTGCACTCGTTCTCGATCGCTACTTCGAAATGCACGACCAAGGTTCAACCTGTACTTGTTCATTTTTTCTTGTCCATTCTTGGATTGACGGACTTCTCAGTAGCTATGTAGTATGCGTATCACCAGTCCTTCAGCAAAGCATCAATGGTATGGATTATTATCAGTTCCATCCGGTAAAGTTTATTTTATACTTAGTAGAGGCGAAAGTCTTTTCTCTGGATTACTATTATTGTTTTTATTAATAGTAGTCTAGTACTATTAAAGTTTAACCGAAAAGGGTCCTGTCGGATTTGTGGTACGTCTATGTGCTTATACCTGTCTTGTATGCTCGACGAACAAAATTTACACAAATTTGTGTTCACGCACTAAGTAGTCTTCACCAAGATTACCATTGGCCACTGAAAGCCGCGTTTGTGTTGAGATTCAAATTCTCTGCGTCATGGTAGAATTTGCGTTGTGGGGACGGCTGTGTATATTCTGAACGTCACTGCTAGAGCAGATAGTGGAAAATCCAAAAATCCCTTAGCAGAATCCAAGTAATGCAGTATGTTCTGTTGAATGATACAACAATAAGTTGGCTTTTCAGTTATACTTTAAGTTTCCCGGAGTAGAAGATGGGGAAAGAAAGAAAATTAGCCCTAAAAAAACGGGTGTATTTCCGCGGCATATAGCATTTATTACGTGAAAAACAAGAGCTGAAAGCTCATATGGCACTTGCATTTTTATAAGCTAAGAATTTCGCTGTCACGGTGGGATGTCTCTTCGGGGACCCCCTCCTGCCTTCACCTCCCCCAAACCAAAGCATCCTACCAAGCTCCGTCCCGATCTTACCACTCAAAGCATGTCAGGGGCCTCTAACTCCGCCCGCAGTGGCAGACTCCTGTCCCGAGATGTCAAACTTGGGACATGTGGTCTTGCGAACTATGATGATGATGATGATGAAATTTTATTTCATCATCAAATATCAAATTCCATCTGAATCGGATCACTCGTTCGTGAGTGACAAATGTCAGAAAATTTCGGGGACCCCCTTCCAAGCCCCCAACCCCACAACGTGGCCGGATCTGGTACGGAGAAGTAAACATGGCCTGTAGGGCGTGTGCTCATGCCAAGTGTCGAGTTTCATCGAAATCTGGTCAGTCGATAAGCACGTCCCTCGATTTCTGGGATCCTACCGCAGCTCCTTCCGCAGTTGTCGGATATAGTCCGGACCAGCAACGGAATACCTTTGACATGTGGTCTTGTCAATGGCCTAAACTTATAATCGAGATCGAACAACTCGTTTAAAAAATTACGAAATTCCAGATTCCGCCTCCGTCCAATCCTCGTGAAGGGTCTGATCCTAGCCCATCCAGAAGTACCCTAACTCGCCAAAAGATTTCTGGTACCTCTCCCAACGCAGCTTCCCCCCTCCACAGTGGCCGGATTTGGCACGGGCCTGCGAAAAGGATATCTGGAACGTACACTCTTGCCAACTATCAACCTACATCCAAATCTAGTGAGTCGTTTGAGAGTTATGCACGTCACGCGATTTTCTGAACCCCACTCCAACTCCCCCAACCGAGTTCAGATGTCACGGCTGGGATATTGCTCCCACTACCCGTCAAGTCTTAGTCGAATCTGATAACTTCCTTCAATGTTCTGGCTCCCCCTTCTCACCTTCCCCATGCTCTATACGTGCCCTGCAAGTTTCATCACTATCACTACATCACTTTGGCTCCTTCGCGTGTTGCAAAATTTCCGGGACCCCCTCCAGCTTCCCCCCACCGTGTCCAGATACGATTCGGACACGTGAATGTCGCATCAAGGGTATTTGCTCCTGACACCCATCAGTTTTGAATCCAGAGCACTTCTAGACAATGTCCGCTCCCCCCCCTCACACACACCAACTCCCCCTGTCGAGGCTGAATCTAGCCCGGAGCTCAAAATAACATATGCGGGACCCATGAACTAAGTACCGTCCAAGTTTCAACCCAATCCCTCCATCGTTTGGTCCTTAATAATGTAAGACCCCCCCACCAACTTCCCAACCGTGGTCGCATACGGTTCGGACTATTCGAAAGAACCTCTCGGATATCTGCCCTACCACCCATCAAGTTTCATTCGAATCGGATCACCCGTTTGCATTTTACGCAGGCTAGAATATCCAAGACTCCCCCTCCCTCCACCCCAACACGAGTGATGGGATCCGGGAGGGCACAGGGTCGGTTCCTTTATGCATGTCAAATTTCATCGTCCTAGCATCTCCTGGTACCTCCCACCAAGTTTCGGTTGCGTTCTGATTGGAAAGTAAATTTCCAGGATATGGTTGGCACGCCTTCCAACTTCCGCACCGACGTCGGATCCTGACCTGGCTAAAAAACAGTCATCTAGGATAAATTACCTTCGCGCCACCATCTCAGTCGCTTCATCTGTCGAAACCCTACGAAATTTTTCCGACTCCTCGACCTCCCCTAACGTAACCGGATGTGGTTCGGACCTGCGAGTGCAAACTTGAGGGCATCCGCTACCAGAACATATCACATTTCACTCGAATCAGATTAATCGTTGGTATTGAAAATTGCAGTTCCGGGAAATGTCCGCTACCTCCTCCAACTACGCCTCTTACGATCGCTAGGCGAGACAAAACGTCTTGGCCCCCTCCTCGAAAGCCACTTTTCACACTGTCAAGGCGTCACAGCAAATAAAACATTGCGTTGATGCATACGCATCAGATTTTCAGTGAAAAATGGAAGTTTTGAAGACAAACTGGAGAAAACCTACTAGCGACGAAGAAAAATTTAGTAACGATGAAAGAAACGAGAATTCAGCATAAGAAACCGGGAAAGGAAAACTTAAATACACATCCAGCGTGAAAGCTTGTCACGCAGCTATGAAAGATGCGCTACGCAAATTGTATGCAGCGCAAGATAAACGCTTACGCAGCGCATCGCAACGACGCGTCGATAGTGAAAGCGACTTAACTCTTCTCGCAGTTATAAGTCGCAGTTCGGAAAAGAAGATGTTCTAGTATCGTTTCAGTATCGTGCCAAGTTTCATCGTGTTTAGGAGTGCCCGAACCAGCAAAGGCTGGACAAATCGACAGACGCTTAGATTTTATGACCACTGTCTGGGAGACGAAGATTTAAGTGCCATAGAACGTACTCAGCATTCCGGACAATAGGGAAGATGAAGCTAAAAAAAGCCATGATTTATGCAAGGTCTTATACTTGCTGTGCGATGATCCTTATGCATTTGTCACTACCGGGAATACTATTCTTTCCCAGCATTTCCTTCAGGTCGGACACAGATAGTCCCATTACTTGTAAAATGCAAGGCTGCAATGGCAGAACGAAGTATTCCTTAGCTCGAAGTTACTGCTGGCCCTGAAACAAGACTCTCAGTCTTAAAGTTTAACTGAAAAGTCAACTTATTTGTGTGTCATTTAATTGAATACACTGAATAGTATGGATTCTGCTAAGGGATTTTTTTTATTTTCCACTATCTGCTGTAGCTATGACGTTCAGAATATCTGCGGCCGTCCCACAACGTAAATTCTACTATGACGCGGGAAATTTTAATCTCGAACACGAACGCGGCTTTTCAGTCGGCTATGGTGTGCTTGTGCAAGCACACCACAGCCTACTGAAAAGCCATGGTGAAGACTGCTTGGTGTTGAACAAAAAAAACTTTCTGGTAAAGCATACAGCACAGATACAAGCGCATAGAGGTACCACAAATCACACGGAAATTCCACTATTTGAAAATCTATTATTCGTGAACAGCGGAACAACGATGTAACGTATTGTGAGTGCGTCTTCAAGCCAATTTAAGTGAATAAGAGATGCGTAACTAGATTGTCCTATCCCAGCCCTTTTCAGTTAAACTTTAAGTGACATGGAATATAAAAGGGAGGATGATGTTACTAAAAGTATCACTTCCCTCGGGTATCGAGTATCTAGTTTATATACTGCCACATCTACGATTTGCTTCTTTATGACTAGTCAGTGTTGTTTGGTTCAAGTGCCTGTTATTAAATAAATAGACCACATACAAACATTTTGAGAAGAACAGTTTCAATAAGCTATTTCGTTCTTGTTCCATTCAGTGAATACAGGAGCCGACACAGGATAGGAAACTGCCACGAACGCTGGAAGTTCAGTGTTCTAAAATGAATTCTTTCTTTATATTATATTTGAATGTTAATCTAGGAAACTTTTTCACTCCTTGAAACGTCATATGAAACTGGCAGAGCTCCTATCAGTCCGAGTTTTATGTTCATAGGACATCTCTTCCAAGAGGCTGTGGCGATGTTTCAAATTTGTTTCCATCTGAGCTTCTTCAAGGATGTAGGACTGATGGCTCGCTTCCTGTAAGACAAAAACGGTTGAGGAAAAATCGGCCTGGAACGGGAGATTGTAAGAAACTGCTACTCGAGGGCTTCTTCCTATTCCCCCCGCGCCCTCTATTGTCAGAATCTGGTCAGACCTTATTTTCTTTTCTGGCCAGATTTCGACGCGCACACCCCTTTCATTTGCTTAACTTTGTTTTATGTACACGTCATCGGAAAGTTGTAAAACAAAGTTCAACTAGTGGCAAGATTGCATAGATATGGGCCTAAAAGACGAGCGGTCAAATCATAGTACACAGCCAACAATATAAGATAACATTTACACTAAACCCCAGTTACTATGATTGCTAACGAGATTCAGTGTCCTCTCTTGAGAGCCTCCCCCGAAATTAATCAGAAATAAAATTGTAAGCATTGGTTTCTGTGAGTCATCGCAGTACTGGGGAGCACTGCCACTTTCCAAATACCCCCGAAACTCCTCTATTTTTATCACATTCAACTTTCGTTCTTACCCTTTTTTGTCGATTGTCTCGTGTTCAAGTGTACCAAGTTCTGCTCACCTATCCACACACTGGGCAGGAGTAAGGACCGCATCAACCCCTCAAACTACCAATATGTCCCTGTTACCCTGTTACCCTGTAGGTGTCCCTGTTACCAAAGTAACAGGGATACCACTTAACAGTTGCCTTGATTTTCCCTGCTTAAAGTCCCACTTTGTGAAAAATCTTCTCCGTCACGTCCCATTGATTCATTGATAAGTAGTAAAGTCAAAGACAAAACGGCTCCTCACGCGGGATTTGAACCCGAGAACCTTCCGCTTTTTCTGCGACACTTTACCAACTGAGCAATCCAGGGACTTGTGATCATCGTTCGGAAACCACTACAGTCCTGAACTAGAAGTGGGCTACAGAAGAAGCGATCCCGCCCGAGTAAACTCATCTTAACATAGGAACCCTATGACCCATCTGGAACAAAGCGTCAGATTTTATTCTAATTAGTCACTTCGTAGAACTGCTGACCTCCTAAAACTGACTGGGCTGACAATGGAGCTCTTCATTTTCCCTTAGTTGACGCTCGTTCACTTGCCTTCGAAGTCCTTGCAATTGGAGCTCAACCCCTTGGTTCACTAGTCCTGAACATACTCTTCCAGTACTGAGCTTCTGACACCCTTCTCTGTTCGTTGGCCGCTTTGTTGTAAAACGATCTTTCTGTTAGGTTGGCATCTGGCGGCGGTAATGGAACACCATCTGTTGTGTCGTTGAAAGAAATGCCATATGGTCTGATGTTGTATATGAGATTGTGGTAGACGTGCAAGTCGGTTGGGTCGACATAGTGAAAGGAAACAACGGTTGAAGAGCAGCACTCACCGCCGAAGTACTAGAAAATTCCTTATTACTTAAAAAGATTTCTTGCATGGTTATACAGAAGCGGTCCTGGAAGCGCACTAGAAACCTCAGTCCAATCTACGGAATGATAAATGAAAATTTTCGTTTTGCAAGGAAATTTGCCTAGAAAGCAATTTGAGTATCTGAATTCAACCGGACATGAAGATTCAAGAGAACGACTCGACCCCCCCCCCCCCCAAGAAACAATATTTTCAAGTACCATCAGAAAAGAGGGTGGGCTAAAAAAAAAAAAAAAAACAATTTATGACATTGATCACGTAGCGTCACCGCACGGTCGCTCCCCACCTGTTCGAACTTGGTAATTTGGAAAATTATTTTTTTTTCAAGAAACTGGCACGTCGAATTTCCGGATTCAAATATTTTGAGGACTTTTGGCATTGTTCTCCTCCTTGGGAACTCGGTTCCTGCCCAAAGAAAACCGACATAATCTCGTTCAGTGATTAGCGTTTCCTTCTACTTCGTTTTCCTCAACTGATGGAAATGTACCTTGTTGTCCTTGTAGTAAGTAGAGTACCACCAAAAACCATTTCTGACGATTTCACTTAAGGGTCCAAGGTGAAAGATTGGATCCGTTGGAAAGAAGCGATGGAGTCCCAACTCGTCACGAGTGTCGATCAGCTTTACGCCCAGCTTCTTGAAACATTTACCTAAGAAAAAATCAGAAGTAGGAAAAAGCGAGTAGTCTTAATGGTGACAAGTTTTTGTATGGAACCATGCGTTCCACAGGTGGAATTTGTTAGGAAAGCTTTGTGAATGTATGCCAAGAGGGTTGCAGAACAAAAGCGTTCGGCAAATTTGTCCCTCTAGGGCTCGCAGTACGAACTTTCTTAGTATAAATAATATAGTTTGGATTTCAACATGTATCTAGTTACCTTATTAGGGATGGAGTAACTAAACTAGAGCACTGTTAAAATTTCTCTTGAACCAAAGTAGACCCAAGCCCACCACTCGCTATACCCAGGACAGGAATGCTTTTTTCCACCCATGAACGATCACCAATCTGGAACCGGTCTGATAAAAGTCATGAATCGTACGTCATCCTTCTTTAGTGGATTTTCCACAGTTTGTGTTACTTACCAATCCGAAGATCATCTGCCCAGTCATTAATTCCTGGCAAGCAGTTCCAGTTGTCCTTAAGTGCCTTCTCGACAAAGACTTTCACCGCCTGCTTACTGAATATATAGCCTGAAAGCACAGATCAAGTTGTAGTTAATGTCATCGTATTACATGTGCCCCGGCGCCAACCTAGTCAGTGAGGACCGGATTTCCACCCCCAGCCCCCCCCATTCCCGTTTATGTCTCTCAGGTCCGGTACCGTGTGTTTCTAGTGCAATAGAATCTGTAGTTGAAGTCAGACAACGGAGGACACACCGACTGTTAGACCTTTTATGAACAAAAGTGTTTTGCACGCCAACAGCCGGACAGTGCACGCCGGACAGTGCACGCCGGACAGTGCGCACGTCATTGGATAATCATCTTGTAAACTGGATTGAACTTTCGGAAACCCTGCGGCGAAAGGGGCCTGAAGGAAATTAGCTTACTTTAGGTGTCTCTGAAGGAGCAAGAGTAAAAGTACACAAAGAGTCAAGTCACTCAGGAGCAGTGCTTCCACTTCTACTGTATTTCAAAGTAGAAAAATCTATTTGGACCATTCTACTTTTTAATTTTCTAATCTACTTTACTACTTTATTTCTACTGTTTTTTGGCCTTTTGATACTTTATTTCTACTCTTTTTTGTATTTTGGTTGGATTAACAAGCAGAAAAGAAATTTATATCCAATAAGTTTGTCTGCGACACACTGCGGTTTAGAAAAAAATCGGGTTTTAAATAAAATTCTCTCAATTTAACCACGATAGAGGCTGATTTTCAATTTGTTTGCCTGCGGCGCACATTATAACAGAACAACAGATTATTTAAGCAGAAAACAGGCTGATTGTCAGCACACAGCTGTGTTCTCTACGAAAATCTTCGTAGATAGCAGAAAACAGGAGCCTCGTTTGTGTTGCATTCTTCTCGGCCGATTTCGGACTGATTCTTTCTACATCCGTGTTTGCACTGCACTGCTTCCAAGGAAGACGGCAGCGCTTCTCGAGAATCGCGGACTTGCTCACCGACCAAGTCCTTGCTTCCCTGCAAGATGCTGCAGTGCTGCCGCTTCAATCAAGAAGGAAGTGGATCCAAAAACGTATATTGTGCAAAAGCAAAGAAGTGGTGCAGCAGCGATGCGGCAGCTCTATTGCAACAAAAACGAGGCTAGGGTAAGAATTTGCCTGCGGCGCACATTTTGGACACAATCTGGTTTTGTGCCAAAATATCTGCAGCCTAATTGAAAACAGTCAGATTTTTTAAGTTTTTGCCTGTTGTGCACAATTCGCACAAAAGTCACAGTATTTCAGCAGATTCAGACTTTTCGCACAGTTTTAACACAATCTGGCTTGACAAAAAGATCTGTAATCTTTTGAGAAAACAGGATGCTTTTAAAAAAAAACTCCCTGCGGCACAGTTTCAACAAATTAGGGTTTTATATTAGAAATTCCGTATTTTAGAAGACCAAAATATTTTCTTTACTGTTTTTTTTATTCCTGAAGGGAAAGGTTGAATATAAATGGGCTCATTAAGCTTCGACCTGTGAAGTAACGGGCCTGTTGATTGTACAACTCCTGAATTAAGCCCGCCTTTTGACAAAAAACTATTTTTTTTAATCGTAATCTACTTTTATCTACTTTATTTTGAAGAGGCTGTTACTTTTTGGGATCCCAAACGTAAGTGGAGGGATACCTATGACACCGCAAAAGTTGTCCGTCTGTTCGTCTGTAAGCACGATAACTGTCGAAGGGAATGAGATATTTTGATGAAACTTGGTGTGAGAATTCTTTGGGTCGTCGGACAGGTCAAGTTCGTAGATGGGCTTTGTAGCCCTACATTTGGGGGTGGGGGAGGGGGTTAAAATTAAGGAGTGAACTAAATATTTTGAAACAGCTAATGTTACAGTCGATTATGGGGTAAGAAGACATGTTGAGCTGACACGCTGAACACAATGAAGAAAACCATTTAGTTCGTCCAAAATCCGGCAAAAATCGGAAAGTTTGTTAAAAGTTAATTTTGTTTTTATGTTTATTAGATATTCGATTAGGGGTAAGAAGACTTGCTACCCGGACAGTTAGTTCGTCCGAAATCCGGCCAGAGCCGGAAAATTTGTTAAAAGTAAAATTTGTACGTGTAGTTGACTAGAAATCCGATTTAGGGGTAAGAAGTGAAGCTGAATCCGTATATGAAAATCTCTTTTTTACCCGGACATATAGTTTGCCCGGAATCAGGATGGAACTGGAAAATTTGTTTTAAGTTAAATTTTTATTTGAAGTTGATTAGATCTATATTGGGGATATTGGGGAAAGAAGATACGCTGAGTTCGTTTCTTATCTTTCTTTTTCACCGGAAAAGTAGTTCCGGAATTCAGCCGAAACCGGAATATTGGCAGAAGTAAGGCAGGAAGTTTCAAAATAGGAATGACTTATAGGAGTAAACACACATGCTGAATTTATATCTGAACTTGGTTTCCACAGGTGATTAGTTATTTGGCCTTAAGCTGTTTCTGAATTTTGATATTAAAAACGTTCAAGGAGTCTGGCAAAGACAAGACCCAATTGTCTAGATCAAATATTGGATTTTTGGGATCCCATCGAAACCTTTGGTCTTGTTTTTAGAGAGGGTCGAGTGGAAGCACTGCTCAGGAGACAATTCAGCTCAGGAACCTTCAACAGATCTTAATTTGCTCCAAAGTGCAAATTAAGGTAATAAATTAATTAAGGTAACAGTCAACATCTTGGTGAAACCAAGAACAAATAACGAGTAAGAACAATGGTCTCTCGTCCATTCAGCGACTATAAATGTTCCGACAACAATGAGCGGAGGATGGACCCATTTCTTGGTCGCCCGTGTATACTCGTTGGTCTCCGACTCTCCGCCGTTACACACTTGAAGTCATTTACGAAGAAAACAACGTAGCCACTAGCGAGGCGGATGTTCTGGCCTGTTCACACAGGAAGGAAACAGCGTTGATTTTGTTTGAGTAGACGCTGGCGTCGGATTAGTGAATATTAGTGATGCGAAAAACAAAACGCGAACTTGACCATGCTCATTCATAATCGCTTTTGTTACACCATGACCATACGTATGAAGATTGAAATCCCCCTTGTGACATTCCTTTTTATGTCTCTCGGGAGAACCATACAATGCAAACCGGGATTTGAAGCACACTCACTGAAGTCATGACCCATTGAGTTTCAACATCTGTAGTATTAACTTTGTCAGACGAGTGTAAACTAAGAGTAACGTAATTAAGGCTTTCGAGGATTACTGAAATTACCGAAATGGTAGAAAAGCATGGAATAGTCAAAATAATACCAGTAGGCGAGTGTATATTTTGTGTTTTTCTTCTTTTTTTCCGAAATGTATAATTGTATACATTTCGATTTATTGAGTTAGATTTCGATTCAGTAGTTAATTGAAAGACGAAAGTTCACCTCAACTTGGTCTATCTCGTTTGTCTTTTAGTTCACTACTTACAAATAATTCGATGTCAACGGTGTATTTTCCCATTAAAGAAAGTCTTTGGTTTTCGTACTGAGGCCTTGCCACATGGTTTCTAGTTTGTCTAGGACTCACATAGAGGTCCTATTTTTTTTTTTAAATTCAATTCAAAATTGTTTCTGGTTAGTTTGTCAGAGTAGAAGCCTATTCCATCTGCGTAATATTTGTTCATTTCCACTGAATATTTGTCCTATTAAACCTGAAACGCGGCCTTTTTTTAAAGAATCTGCCTGTTTTCATCTGATATTCTCATATGAGAGCAAATACCTGGAATGAAATTTATCTCTTCTTGTTCTGGATATTGACACCCCTTAATTGAATTGACCCCGAAAAGATACAATTTACGTTACCTGTATACGGCCTTTGGGTTTTTCAATAAGATATATATACAGTTTGTCGTACTTTTAACTAAATTTGACGCATTTGTAAAATCTTCTTTGCATCAAATGGCAGTCTCTGTATATTTTGATATTCTTAATTGCTTCGGAATTTTCTTGTCAACCCCCGAAAGCTTGTCTGAATCAATGAGCCGGCAACCGCTGTTTCAGCGCCCGCCCAGCCCAGTGTGAACAGGCTTATCACTGCTGCCTCCATTCGATTTTTCTTCCTCAGTGGTTTACTGCGTTACACCCTCTCTGTAGAGGTAACGACTTTTGATGTCCTGGGTAAGATCCACCTCCGCTCGTTTGCGTCGGGAGTCGACTCGTCTCAGCTTGGTTGTGTGACAGATATAGGGAGACAGCAGTTCTTGCTCTTATTTGTTCTTGGTGAAACCCACAGTATAATTGTAACAAACAGAATTTACAAGGTTCGGCTAGAGTTGCACTGGCGGCAGCGCTGGAATGTCATCAAAGATTGTCAATGTAGCAACCTCCCACAAATCGAAGAAGAAATAACACTTGGGATTCGGTGTGACAGACTTACCAACTAAGTTCGACCCAAGAAAGGCTGTGATGACACACATCACATTTAATTATTAAGGCGAAAGGTAATAAGGATTAAAGCGAAGGTAACGCCAAATTTTAGTGGCGAGTATTTCTTTGAAGGCCATATAAATGGAATACTGGCCCTCTTTTGCGGCTCCTGGTACCATGGTTAACAAACAGTAAAGGCACTAGAGCTGATGTCTTTGTATACTAAGGGAGAGCCAAAACCCTGTCTCGTGGTGTGCCGTGGGACAGTTTCTAATCCTTTGCTATCCTCTTTACGAGAGTACGTGTCAACAAGGCGGTCGACTGCTGGTTATACAGATGTAAGATTTAGTAACTTGAAGGACGAGACCGAGGCAACAAAAGGTCTTAGCGTGTCGAAGCCTTCAGTTCTACCAGTGGGCTATACTTCCAATACTCTTGATGACTATCTCTCCTTGTCGATGCAAAATCTCCGGCCTCTCCAGGTACCTAGCGGAAATAAGGCAGAAGTGGTGTCACGGCTGCTTCCAAAGATCGCCGTGATTTGTTTGACACAGGATTTGAGTCGTTACGGACACGCTTACTCCTTCTTCCTGAGGATCAGTGGCGTGTTTTGGACTTAGTCATGCAGAGTAATCTGTCTAACAGGCTTCGAGTGAATCGCTTATACTACGATAATATAGGCTTACCTGCTCCGCCACTGAGAAAAGGTGGTGTTTCAACTGTCTGCATTTTACACCCGATCCACAGCGGATCGTCGGGATTGTAGCGGGACAGAAGGTAACGAGCATTCTCGGGTATGAATAAAGTGTCATCATCAGCTTTCAAGACCCAGTCCACTTTGTCAAGGTAGTTTTTGTAGATATATTTGAGAGCCTCCTGAGACTTCTTCCAAAGTCGCATTCTACCGTCCTCGACGGGAAGAACGACGACTGGAAGAGACGGATCTAGAAAAAACGCGAAAAGGAAGGTTAAGACAATAGAGAAGTGACGCGGAAAGGAGTGAAGTGACGATTGTCTCCGCGAATTCTTGACCGAATCTTACCACTGCGCCAAAGGCGGTTAACTTCTTCCATAAAGCGTGTTCCACCCTTCTAACAGTAACTATTAGTTACTATTTTCGTTCCCACCTCGTGAAAAGGTACTACGCTGACAGTTCCAACCTTCTCAAATAGCAACTAATAAACTACTTGCATACCATTCTCGGGAGCGTAGTAAACGTGGTAACTACGCATCTCTGTGACGTGATTGGCCGGATTCGCCGTGGCATGATATTCTGCTGGAAAATAGAAAAGTTCCCGGCAAAAAGCCAGAATTTTTGACGTTGCGTAGTAACTATGGTAAGTAGGGTGGAACATGCTCTTAGTTTATCTCTCCAGAAGCGTTGATTTGGTAGATGGCGTCACCGACCAAATAGAATAGGCTTGGACATTTGCGAGAAGGTAAAGCGGGAACTTACCATCCTTGGTTGTCATGAATAAAAGGACACTGCAGTGCTTCCCCCATGTATCACGAATATGTATAGCTTTGGTTCTGTGAGTCTTAGGCGAGGTCATGACCCAACAAAGTAACCGGATTTTTTGTCTGAAGTAATTTGCTATCGTTTCGTCGAATTCCATCAATCCGGGGCTCAGTATTTGTGCAGGTATTGAACTACGGTATATCCTGTGCGTCTTTAATAAGCTGGACAGTACCAATATGGCGCAGGCGGTCGGTAAGATCCAAGGTAATGCTGAGCTAAAAAGAAATTTAGAAAAGGCGGAATAAATGTACGACTAAGTGCTAGAAGAAAGTAATGAGGTTGACACCAAAAAATTCCCCTTCCAACTATCCGCCGTCGCCGGATGCCTTTCGGACTTAATGGAGATTTTTATAAGGTATCTGCTCGTATCCCCAATCAAGTTTCAGAAAAGTTTACAGCATCCCCCCCCGCACTTCTCCCATCGAGGTTGGATCCGACACGGACCTCTTGATTGCTCTTGATGGTACTTCTAGGGCATATGCCGCACCGGCCGACTTTTGTCCCAATCGTTGGGCCAGCTTGGCCCCACCAAAGTTCCGGTTACACCCCCCCCCCCCCCCTCCCACCACCACTGAAGTCGGATCCCGCAGGGAACCCAAGGACATTCATGTGGTCCATGTATCGTCTTGATTCCCCTGCAGCTCCCCCCATAGTGGCTGGACACGTTTCGGACACATTAATGGCACATCTAGATCATCTTTTCTTACAACACATCGAGTTCCAATCGGGTCGGGGGGATTTGGTGCCAAGTTGTGGAACTGCACCTAGAGACCGATTGTTTAGTTCCACCGGTATCGGGTATGAGCTCGGTACATGACTCAGATAAGACTTGTCCATATGTCCCACAACTGGTCGGAGCAACTCTCGGAAACTCTCGTGGAAACTCTAGTGAATAATAAATATATTATGTCGATCATTAGCGTCGCCATGGCGTAAGTAAGTAAGTAAGTATCTCCTCTCTCGGGTTCGCATGAGTCAAATACGCTGACAACGGCATGTCACACTAGCGGCTTCCACACTCGAATCAAACACCGTTGTATACTATTATTCCATATAGGCGTTACCTATAATAAAATACGTCTAGAAAACTTGCTGGATTTCACAAAAACTTATATCGACCAAATTGAATTTTTGTAATACGCGTATGGGTACGATAAAACACCATTGCTATTCTGACACAGACATACCGTGGTGTCATATTTCCTGCGCAGTTACCGTTGCGTCGTTTGTAACAACACATGTATGACTACCTCTTGCCATCTGTGAACATGGTATACCTACGCCTACCGTTCCTTTTCAGTGGTTTAGGCGCTAACACCAACACCTCCTCTTTGATATGTGTAACTAAAGAAAAGTGCCAACGATCGCGATTTTGATTTTAGAATGATGGGTCTTGAAAAACGATTACGATCGGGCTGTAGCGGTTAGGAATTCGTGCTCAACCATATCAACTCGGTACCGAGAAGTTGGAATTTTAAACTCAAATCTCAGTCGACCCAACTGGTTCATTCCACACGGTGAGGGTTCTTCAAAGAACAACTCACGCTTTAACTCCAAGATGTTAGTTTTTGGGATCCCAAAACGTAAGCGGAGGGATACCAATGACATCGCAGAAGTTGTCCGTCTGTCCGTCCGTCTGTAAGCACGATAACTCACGAACGGGACGAGATAATTTGATGAAACTTGGTGAGAGGGTTGTTTGTGTAAAGGGAAAGCTCGAGTTTGTAGATGGGCTCTCTAGCCCTATATTTAAGGGTGGAGAAGGGGTTTCAAATTAAGGTGCCAATTTTTTTTTTTTTTTAACTATTGAGATAGTTAATTTAGGGGTAAGTAGACATGCTTAATCCGAGAATGTAAGTAACTGTATCGCCGGACAAGTAGTTCACCCGGAATCCGGTGAAAACCGGACACACAATTTGTAAAAAAAATTTGGGCTATAGCAGTCCCTACCCCTTTATTCTCAAATCGGTATAGCTCTGCTCGCGTGGATGACGACATTCATTTGTCCATTCTATGGACCTCGGAGAGACCTAGTATAAGTCGAAGGGGTTGATATGTAACGTTCAAACGAGGAAATATGTTGTTCAAGCGAGGATGTTGTTCAAGTACAGGTAAAGTTCGTAGATGGGTCCTTTAGTCCTATCTTTAGAGGCAGAGGAGGGGTTTCGAGTTTACGTTAGAACATGTATGTTTTATAAGCTAGTAAGATACTCATTGAGGGGGTAAGGAGGTCCGCTGAATCCATATCTGAACTTAGCTTTCTTGCTGGACAAATGGTTCATCACGAATTCGGCTGAAACTGGAAATTTGGTTGAAGCTCAAAGTTGTTTCTGAAATGGATTAGATATTCGTTATCGGGGCAAGGAGACATGCTGAATCTATTTTTATGGCACTTGCCTACCGGCCAAGTGCCATATACCGATCACTTTTCCGTCGGTCTGTCGGTCAGTCCGGTGTTTGCGAGTTAGGGTACTTCCAGATGTGCTAGGACTATGAAACTTGGCAGGCATATCAGGGACCCAATCAAACTAACCTGGAAACAATCAGTTTCCCGATCCGACCATCTGGGGGGAGTGGAGGGTAGGGGAATCCTGAGAATTGAGTAGTTTTTGTCAAACGCCTACCCCTTTCTTCACACTAGTATAGCTCTACTTCACACTAGTATAGCTCCAGAATCGGTCAGAGAGGCTGTAAGTCTGGCATCATTCAAGAGAATGGTTAAATCCCATTATTTGAAAAGGAAAGAAGTGTGATAAGAGGAAAGGGTACTTATTTAAAAAAAATTTATCCCCCCCCCCCCAAAAAAAAAGAGGGGGAGGCAATGAGGGAATGATATAGCGGATTCATGGTGGTTAGAATTAAAGCCACAATCAGGATTCTTTTGTCTTAAAAGTGGCCGTGAATGGTAAATTGTTTGCTTAATTTATGTGTTTTTGATGAAATTAAAAAATGTCTATGTCTATGTCTATGTCTACACCTGAATGACGTCATTCTCTGCGTAGATCTATGAGCATCGACGGAGAGAGCTAGTGTAATCGAAGGTCGAAGGGGTTGGTATATGGTTCACGCTTTTTGTCACACTTTTTCGAGTTAGAACATCTTCCAGATGTACTATAGGACGATGAAGCTTGGGAGGTGTGTCAGGGACCCGAGGACTGACTTGTAAATAAAAATTTACTCGATCCGGTAGTAATGGGGGGAACAGAGGGAGGGGGAATCCGGAATATTGAGTCATGCGTAACTTTGGAACGGGTGATCGGATTTGAGTGAAATTTCGTAATTGAACAGAGGAAATGTCTCTGTTGATCTTGTTCATGTCCGGACCGGATCCCACAACAACGGGGGGGGGGGGACACGTGACCGGCTTAGACTGGAGAGATCGGGATGGAACTTTGTGGGAATAAAAAACAGATGCTCTAGATAAATCATTTACAGAACCGGATAGGCTCTGGCGACTGTGGGGGAGTTTGAGGGTGGGGTCCGGAATTTCGGTGATTGCGAGTAAATGTACTTCCAGATGTGCTAGGACGATGAAACTTGGCTGAAATATTAGAAATTTGATAAAATTGGCTTAGAAATCGCCACTTTCCAAATCCGACCATTCCTTTAAGTACCAACCATGACCGCAAATTAAGAAACATACTTTTAAACAAAATCTGCATTTGTATGATCCCATGAGCCCATTATCAGTTTTGCCTCAAGGGTTTTGCTTACAAATGAAGTTTTAGCTACCTTAAAGTGCGCATCTTCACCGCAAGGTCGAAAAATACTTTTTATCAAACGATACATTTCAACCCATGATCATTTGTGCCACAAAGCTTTTGCTAAAAAAAAAAATCCTAGCACCCCTAAAGTGCGCATTTTAACCGAAAAGTAAAAAAAAAAAATACTTTTAACCAAACGGTATATATAATAATATTTATTTATTACCCACTTACATCAAAAAGATTAATAGTGGAGTATAAACTTGAAGAAGGAAAAAGAAAAAACGGAAAAAGACGCAAAACAACAACTAGAGTCAACAAAACATTAATAAAACAAACGGATCAAACCGTGGTGAGGCGACAAACGCCGATACGCTGTTTCTGAGAGCTTTTTGTGTAGATCAGTCAGCTTCTCAGTAATATTCGGAAGATAAAACTTTTTAACTATCTTTCGATTCTTGTACCACAGAGGAAGATAGAGAAGAAATTTACAGAATCGGAAGTAAGAAGATCGAATATCGCTAATGTCTTTTTTCTTAAATATAGGGTAAAGCCCAGAAAGGTAAAGAACAGAATGATCGGAGAAAGTAGAGTAAAGCTTACCAAGGGCGACACGATTGTATTTCCCTCGATTGGCTACAATTTTAGAGTAACCAATTTGTAAATTAAACGAGACTTACCTGTAAGGTGAAGTTTGATTATAATTAGCGTCGCATATTATAGTAGATACAGATTAATTGAGATGGCGCTAGGACTCTCCGTGCCGGCGACTTCTCTGAGCTTCAGGTTTCAAATTGACTGTCACAGAAGAAAAAAGTACTTCGAGAAAAGACCATTATACACTGGACACAAAATGGGGTTAAACGTGGAGGGCGGGCAATTAATCTGTATCTACTATAATATGCGACGCTAATTATAATCAAACTTCACCTTACAGGTAAGTCTCGTTTAATTTACAAATTAGCGTCGCATATAAGTAGATACAGCTGAATTGAGATTTCAAAGGAAAACAATTTTTCGACGAAGTACCAACACACAGGTTTTAATCATCCGACTACATATGACTTACATATATATATATAACAAAATCTAATATTTACGATGTCTAAACAGCTAAGACATTCTGGACTACAAAAACCGGTTCAACTGTCTTGTTGTAATATTTTGCGAAAACACAACGCGAGGACCATCCTGCCCTTTTTAAAATGGTGTCTACAGGTATTCTCAAGCGGAATGCCGCAGATGCTGATGCTGACCTAACTGAATGTGATTTAAAAACTTCAGTATTAATACCTGCCTTCGACATACAGTTTACGATCCATCGCGATATCGTGCTTTTAGAAGAGGCTTTATGCGGTTTATTACAAGTTATAAACAAAGAGTTTGACTCTCTGATATCCTTCGTAAAAGCCAAATATCTTCTAATTGCTACAACCAGACACAGTAATGGGTCCGCGTGAAAAGCATCAAAAATAACTGTACTATAATTGTTGCCAGGACGGGACTGCTTCTGCTTATTTCCCACGAAAAACACAATTTTATCGGATTGATCTGACATACTATCTATACACAGTAGAGACAGGACTTGAATTCTGCAGGCTATAGTTAAAGACAACAACAAAACGGTACACTCTGAAAGTTTCATCAGACCCAATTTGTCCTTTTCACTGAAAGAGTTTCGCAGATATTTAAACACCGGTTCGACGTCCCAAGTTGAATCATAACGAGGTCGCGTAGGGACAATCTTGAAAATACCTCGCATAAAACGACGAACCAAATAATGGGATCCAACAGGACTTCCATTTTTGTCGAAAATGAATGACGACAAAGCACTTCTGGCGGTATTAATCGCACTATATCCTAAACCGCTATTATACAACAATGATAAAAAACTGAGGCAACTATTTACAGAGTATACCATGGGATCGAAATTCCTTTCACTACAGAAAACTTCCCACTTTGTCCAGTATGCAGAGTACTGGGATACTGTAGATTTTGTCCAGGACTGGACAATGATGTCGGCAGCGACTGTCGGAACTTGCTCGCTTGCGAGATGTTCCCTGACAAACGACATACTATTAAATTTAGGCGCTGCCACATTGGATGGGTCTTCCCGGAGACTGGACACAATATGTGGCCCCGTGCTACCGGTAGACGGCATGGTATCTCTACTAACATCTCCGACAGTTGGGAAAACCACGCTTGTGTCGGCCACATTGGTGCTACAAGAACTAGATTCGATCCCTCGTCCCGAAGTTTCGCCAGAATCTTTCCGATCAACCTAAAAGGCGGAAACGCGTACGCATTAAATTTCCACTCGCAAGAAAAAGCATCAACTTTCCAGGCTTCTGGATCCGGCTGGAAAGATACGTATTTCTTTACCTTGTAATTTAGGCGTGAGGCGAATAGGTCAACTTCAAACTTTCCAAATTTCTTTTCTATCTGGTTAAAAATGGTACCATCCAATGACCACTCAAGATTCTCATTGAATTCTCTGGACATTTGGTCAGCTCCCACATTCAAAACTCCTGGTACATGGAAAACAGAAATAAAATTTTTGTGTTTTTCCGCCCAGCTCCAAATTCGTTTAGCAACTTGGTGGCAAGAAATCGAATGAGTTCCTCCCATGTTGTTCACATAGGCCTTGGCCGTTGTGGAGTCTGTCATGACTCGTATGTGAGAATCTGTAACATCACGACAAAAGGCGAGAATTCCATATTCAATAGCCAAGAGCTCTAACACGTTTATATGCTGTTGACCTTCAACCAGCCCCCATTGCCCCCCAGCTTTAAAGTCCCCTGAAGTAACACCCCAGCCTAACAGACTTGCATCAGTATTTAAGGTTAAATGAGGGGTTGGTTGCCGAATTGGTGACTTCACATCTTCAAAATGATGGTACCACCAAAGAAGGAAGTAAGAAGATCGAATATCGCTAATGTCTTTTTTCTTAAATATAGGGTAAAGCCCAGAAAGGTAAAGAACAGAATGATCGGAGAAAGTAGAGTAAAGCTTACCAAGGGCGACACGATTGTATTTCCCTCGATTGGCTACAATTTTAGAGTAACCAATCTGGATTTTCACTCTGGCATCCCGGACAGCGCGCTCACGCAGAGTTTTAAGATTTTTGTAAGTGTAATACCCAACCACCGGATCGAGTCTACATGAGGGATAGAGAAATTTTGAGAACTTAAAGGTCTAGTAGAAGAAGCAACGTTGAAAGAAAGATACTCGCATTTATCAGCATTAAGCGAAAGACCGATATTAGTAAAAGAAGAAGAAACTTTATGAACCATCTGCGAAAGACTGAGTTTAGACCGGCTAATTAGAAGAATGTCATCAGCATAAGCAAGGTAGGAGATATCACTCAAACCAACAAAACACATAGAAGAAATATTCTCAAGAATACCAGAAATACAAAATTTAAAAATACTAGGAGTGTATTTAAAAATACACTCCACCCTGCCGTACGCCCCGACGAACAAAAACATTAGAAGATGAAAAGGCACCATTAGTTTTAATCCGAAGATAGGAGTTACCATACCAAAACTTTAGAAGAAAAATAACAGAAAGGTTAATACCATGATTATAAAGAGAGTAAAGAGCTTGACTATGTACAACACTATCGAAAGCCTTGGAAAGATCTAGAGCACAAATATGAAGACCATAACCTTTAGCCGAAGCATCTTTAAGAAGGGAAGCAAGAGCACGGTGAGCGTGCTGGCAACCAATGCCAGCCTGAAAACCAAACTGATTCTCCCCAAAATTAGCATTTATGCTTATGAAAGGTAGTAAAATATACTCAAGGATTTTACTAAAATTACAAGCAACCGTAATAGGCCTGTAAGAAGAACAATCCAGCGGAGTCTTACCTCGCTTAAGTACAGAGGTGACAGTTCCACACAAAAAGCTATCAGGAACAAGGGAGCAGCACAGGCACATTTGGAAAAACAACTGTAAATGGAAAAACAAAGACGGGCAATTTATTTTTAGATGACATGCACTGATACCGTCAACATCAAAAGAGCTTGATTTCAGTTTCTTAACAGAAGCAATCAACTGAAACGGGAAGAACTTGTGCCTGAGTCAGGCAAGACGGGAGAACCGAATCAAGCAATTTCGAGTAAAACGCGTGCACTGCATAATTCACTGTGGAAAATATAGCAGAATAGTGGTCAGACCATGCAGCTGGTGTAATTGGGCAATTAGGATTTATCGAATTATCTAATTTAGCTGAATTAATCACTTTGTCCCATTCACTCTTACTGGTAGGACAATCTGACCCTTTATATCGGCTTGATCGCAGACATTTCTTAAACTCGCGCTTAGTATTTTGCTTTATATCAAACACATTCCCAGATAGTGGTCGACCGTTCGCTATCCATATACTCAGCCACAGTTTGGCTTTATTTTTAACAATTTTCAGCTCAGGATCACACGACCAAATTGGTTTCCTCGTATTTCTCCTCACTCGCTCCTGAGGGACAACAACCTCCTCGGCGCGTTTCAAACACCACACAATTTGGTTGTAATAATGGTTCAGATCATAGTTACTTTTGGTAGGACTAACACTCCGCTGG
The DNA here is from genome assembly GCA_023053575.1 of Branchinecta lynchi. Classification (NCBI taxonomy): domain Eukaryota; kingdom Metazoa; phylum Arthropoda; class Branchiopoda; order Anostraca; family Branchinectidae; genus Branchinecta; species Branchinecta lynchi. The sequence goes on from JAKZAP010000007.1 coordinate 2,837,852, forward strand.
AGTAGATGAAAGGGTACACGTAATGAACCAAGGAGCATGGCCAGGGTTGAAATATATAATGGCATATCAACTTTTTTCCAGTTTCTCCGAACAAACCACTTAGAAGCAGGAGCAAAAGCCTGGTCTGTACTATCTTTTCTAATCGAAAAGAAAAGCATATCAATGATCCCTAAGAGCCTGCTACCGTTTTTGCCTCAAAGGTTTTGCTTATAGATGAATTTCTAGCGCCTTTAGAGTGCGTATCATTACAGCCAAGTTCAACAATAAAATACTTTTCTCTACCTCCCTTAAAGTGCGCATCTGAACCGCACAGTCGACAAGTGCTTTTGATCAAACAATACATCTCAACCCGTGCAAGTGCCATATGAGCTTACAGCTCTCGCTGAACTTTATTTCAGCAGTAAAAGTCTTCAAGGAATCTGACGATGACTGAATGGCGAAGATATGACCCAATTGTTTGAATCAAATGTTAGATTTTAGCGATCCTATCGAAACCTTTGGTCTTGTTTCCTCTGCAACTATTTCAAGTCTCGGTCGCAGGCCGCAGCATCGCTTTTTCATCACGTAGCTCCTCCCACAGGGCGGGGCTTAGCTCCAAACTGTCACTTGTCAACTCTTTACTCCTCCCCATCTGGGAGCCAACAGCCAATCAGCGGCCTCGGTGGGCTTGGTTAAATTAGTCAACGATATGGCAAACAAAGGTAACGCAAACCCTTCGCCTCAATACTACGATACAACCAGAAACCTTTTAGAGACATGACGGACTTAATCAGACTTAAGTGGGTCTATGGGAAAGCAATAGCTACTGAACAATGGAGGAGCCATTGGGGTAGGGTTTGGTAAGCCTCAGACTCAATTCTCCAGTTTGTGGTATTATTAAAGTAGTTTTCGAATATCCGCCGTCATTGTTTTACATTTTAGAACCTATTTAGGGGCATTCCCTACTAGATTTTCAGGGCCTAATGTGTGGAACTCTGTTCCGGAGAACTCTGTTCCGGCTTCCCTACTAGATTTTCAGGGCCTAATGTGTGGAACTCTGTTCCGGAGAGCATTCGGGCGGCTGAGCACCTGGGGCTATTTAAAAATAAATTGAAAAAGTATTTGTTAGGCCAAGGTTCATAGTTTTTTCTTCTTGTTTTTCTTATTATTTTTCTTTTTTCTCATTATTATTATTAAATGAGTTGATGAGAGATTGGTTATTATTTCTTGTTTTAGTGCTTTTTTCGTGTATGTTTTGTTTCTAGTTAATTATTAGTTAGGAAATGAGTTTTATGTACCCGCCCAACTGCAAGTGCTTTTTTGTACCTTTCTTGGGGCGGGTACTGGCAACATAGTTAAATGTATTTGGCTCGTAAAATAAACTGAACTGAACTGAACTGAAAAAGAACAGTACCAAGATGGAAGATTTTCTGCCCCTCAGACTCCCATGGGAAGGGATATCGTCCTCCACCCGTATGGCGTCTCTGCTCCGAGTTTCCCGAATTAGAGAGATCCATTATTCAATCCCAACTAATGACAAATCAAAGGGACGCGCGAACATTTTGTAATCTGTAAGTACCGTTAGAGGACCGTGGCCTCGCCAAATACACTGTCAGATATTCCCGATGACAAATTTATCTCAAAATAGTACTATGAAGTAGTACGAAAAAGTAGCATGCAGTATTAACTGATGCTACTACAAGCTTCTACTTCAAGGCTACCGTGTTACTGCATACTACTATATGCTACTATTAGCAAAACTGGATGCTACTATGGCAAGACAGGATGCTACTGGATACTACTAATTAAGATTGTACCACTCTGAGGCACATTAAATGATAGTATTCTTTGCTATTACATAGTATTACATACAACTTTTTCGTACTACTACCATACTACTACGCAGGCTACACATTTTTCATCAGGTTCATAACAGGCAACACATGGATGTGCGGTTCTGTTGTCGCAACAAACGTTATGCATGAAATGTTATACAAAACAAGTATTTCCAGAAAGAGCCGCAAAACGACAAAAAGTATCTGCTGAATTTGCCGATGTCGTGACGACAAACAAATAGTCAGCAGATTTTGGCGGTTTTTCAGCTCTTCCTGGTAATGCTAATTATGCATGACATATCATGCATAACGATTGTCGCGACAGCAGATTACATCACAGGTGTTGTCTATTGAGTGTTGTCTGTTGAAACCGCGCATCCTTGTGTTGTTTGTTCTTCTGACAGTGTACCATGTACAGGCGAGTATTTCCAAACCGTCATTTGCCAACATTCTACTTAATGCCAGGGCAACGCTCATTTAATAATACAAAAAGAATGCACATGAGTATGTCGAAAACGCGAGCCAAGTCAAGACGCAATCATCGGCAATTCATCGCATGTTTAAGTGCGGGGGTCTTCAAAATTCTCTCCAGCCGAAAGTAAGCTTCGCATGTGTTCCGCTGTCTACGTATCTTCTTCCATCCATCCTTAACAAGCCGCGTTTCGGCTTCCTTTCTCAGTTTATTTGCCTCTTCATTCGAAAACTTCGGATCTTGAAGGAAACTATCCGGCGGCGGCGGCGGAGTGCCATCTAGGCTGTCACCAAAAGTAACACCAAATGGCCGAATATTGTACGCCAGATTGAAGAAGATGTGTTGCTCGTTGGGAGTGACGTAGTGGAATGTGACGGGGTCGGAAGAGCAGCAATCACCACCGAAAAACTGAAAGAAACACAAGTTGCGTTCTCGGTCAAAGTTTTGTTCGCCGTTCGCCAGTCGCTTAAATTCCGGTGTCAAATGCCTTTTCAAACGACACCGTCGGTCTTTAACCGGTCGGTGTTTCATCAAGGTTTCTGGCAAACTTAGAACTTGCTAGCTCACAAAGTTCGGCGGTCAGGGTCTGAAGGACACAAAAACTGTGACCGGTGACCAAAACCACGGTATTTAATAAGAGACCTTTAAGTTTGAAGGCAACTTCAAACTTCGATCAGAAACTTAACTATAGTACTTCGTTAGCAGGCCCGTATCCAGGAATTCATTTCGGGGGGGGGGGGGGGGTTGCCTGCTGGTCGGACACAAAAGTACAAAAAATACATAGGTCAGAGGGAAAAGCCAATACAAATAATTATTTTGTATATTTTTTTTTTTTTTGGGGGGGGGGGGGGGTTCAAACCATATTTGATGGTGCAAAACCGATACTTCAGCTGAATTTTATCGGAGCTATATTTGGGCCCTTCTTGGCAAGGTACTCTTCAAGCTCAAAACCTCAGATTCAATGCCCTACCTCCCCCTTGTTCGTTAGTTACAATTTTTTTCAAATCCTCAATTATTTTTTGAGTATAGCTAAATGTACGCGTAAGCCTCTTCATCCAGTTTTGTTTTTATAACCCGTTTTTACTCCTCAGGGATCCAAATACACATACACAGATCAATACGTTTGTATCTTAGAAAATCTGGAAATGTTTCTGCCAGGACAGACGCTTCTGGCCCCAGCCTTTTTCTACTATTTACGGAGTTGTAGCTTCAAAAAGTATGTCAGCTTGACCTTGAGCAACAGTCATGGTTCCTACAACTCCTACCCTACAATCATTCCTACCAGCCCTATCCCGTTGGAGCGTTCTGATTGTCGCTTTGTCAGAGAAGTGAAGATGATCCACCAGTGTTTCTAGAATGTAACTACACATACGAAGATTCAGCGCTAAACTCAAACGACGTGAGCTGTAGCTTGAGTTAAATCTCAAACGGCGTCAAGTTGTACCTTGAAGGAAACCTCGAATCAGAGTGGTCTTCATTTGTGGGTAATAGAGTATATAAGCTCGTTTCTTAGTCAATCGTTCATTTGTTATTTGTCTTTCATTCGTCAGTCGTCGTTCGTCGTACTGAAGTTGTTAGTGTTTTGTGATTCGTTCTTAGTTTATAACTTTTCTCGAACAGGTATGCAGTGCTGTTATGGCTGGAAGCCATTTAACATATTTTATCATTTCCAAGCCAAAGTGAAAACACATAGGCCATCTGGGTGGTGATATTTTGTATTGCCGGTAGACGGTGTGGTTGTTAGTGATGGTGATTGGTTGACGCTGATCCGTCGACGCGTCAACATATCGTTTAGGGAATCTTAATCTTTTCTTGTCCTTAATTCTTGGAGCTCGTTTATTTTTTGTACCAACTGAGAAAGGTATTATATTTGGTTATTTTGAGAGAGAAGAGCACGGTGCATTTGAGCCATAGGCTACCTAGGACATCCGTCCCCACCCCCTCGTTTTGCTGATTGGTTTTGAGAGTGGAACTTAAGGTTAGGCCCGCCGGTCTCCAGAGGATTTCCACACTATCCACCAGGTCCCAGTGACCCTATTCAAGACCTAGCCTTATCCACCATCCTCGAAACCACATCAATGCATATCTTCCTATGTCCCACGGGAAGTTATATTTTGTCAATTACTTTTTGGAGGTGGTTACGACCTCGTATCATCCTCCAGAGAGGCTGATACGAGGCCGTATCATCGAGCACTTTTTTTTTCAAAAACTGAATTCATCGAGCACTTTTCCTCAAATACTCAAAGTAGAAGCTGACCTCCAAACAATAAATTAAAAAGTATTTCTTTTAGTAAAAGTAAAAAAAAAATACTTAAAAATTATATAAGGAATATAAAAAAATAAAATAAATGTTGCGAAGCGACAGAACATCTTACTCTCTTAGACAACCGGCCTATGCCCTTGTCACAGTCATTTCAACTGAAAATACAGCTTGCCAACTGAAACAAGGTCCTGCTACCCCTTGCTTTCCAAAAGCTAATTATTCAGCATTGATCACTGTCTTTGATCTCGAATTTTTCTGGTTGTTGTTTGTATTGTTTAATGGAGCTCCAGAATTTCTTCTCTATGCTCCACCATTTTGGTTTTCTCATGAGCCAACACGCGATTTGTTATTGTTTACTTTTTACTTCCACGAACCCCAGAGTAGTCATTTTAGTAGATCAATAGTAGGCTTTCACGACCGCTAGATGGCATCTGAACCGCCAAAATGTTAAAGACTATATTGATAGATACTGAAGTGTTTGGGTCCCAACAGTAGTCATTTTAGTAGGTCTACATTAGGCTTGGGTTGCTAATTTACTAAAATAAAATTCCCTACCCCATTAGCACAAAATTTAAACTAAAGACGAATAAGTCCTACCTATAAAAATATTCTATTCGAAAAAGTTATAGGCCAGCGGATCTACTCAATGGAACTAGACAACGCACTTCCACCTCTATCACTCAACCGGCGAATATACAGGATGTTCACCCAACCTTATTCGCCGGCCAGTGCGATTTAAAGCACAACTCTTACTAGAAATGATTTTTTCCCTACGAAACAGACCACAAAAAACAATTTTCGACAACACCATTACTTTCCACCTGAAATTAGCGATTTTCTTGTTAGAGCCCGTCGACACTATCCAGCCTTCCTGCTCTCCGATGCGGCGGCTGAGCGCAAAACGTTTGAAAACTGAACGCGCCGTGGTTAAAAAGTTGTAAAAGTAAGCAAATAAAAGAAGTCAAGAAGAGAAGATTACCATATCCTTGTATGCGAAAGAGTTGTTAGCGAGACATTTAATACTCCGGCAAACTTTGCGTTGTCTGACGGGCAAACCCGGCACAGCCAAAAAAGCGATAAAAATTCGTAGGCACAAAACGAAACAATGGAGAAAGGTGAGAATTTTAGAAGCGTATACTTCCACAAGGGAGCTAGGTATATTATAAAAGGCAGAATAAGCAAGAGTGGTCCTTTAAGGTAATTTAAGGTAATAGTTAACATACCTCCATCTCGGTTCATATCAGAATTACGACCTCAAAATCGGAAGTTAACCTTTATTACCCCGACCCCGAACGTAATATGTTAACGTAGAAACCCTTACTTACCCGCCTCTTACCCGCTACCCTACCATCTATTTTTCATTTACAGCAGGAGGATGGATTCAAGGCGTCGTAGAGGCTGTGTTCCTAGACGCAGAATCGAGAGAATGTTGAAAGCTTGGCTTACCGTGTCATCCTTATAGTAGCTAGCATACCACCACCATCCTCCTCCGCCAGTTTTGATTTCATCAGTCAGCGGGCCCAGATGGAACGCAGGCTCCAGGGGTAGAAACCGGTGAAGTCCCTTTTCGTCACGTGTGTCGATAAATCTCACGCCGAGATTCTCCAGGCACTTCGCTAGAAATTTTCGAAATGAGATTGATATTTAACATTAGTTGTTATTTAAAATCAGTTATTAATGGTATATAATATCAGTTATTAATGTTATTGTATATCACACCTGACCTTAGTCCTTAATATTCACAGTATAATTTATAACAAGTTTCGGATCTCTACAAGAGCTGAAAGCTCATATGGCACTTGCAAGAATAGGCAAAGTGATGGCAGGAGTTTTTTGTTTGGGAACTTTGTACAGAGTCGAATATTATTTTATTATACACTAGTAAGTAAAAAGTAGACTCCTTGGACATTTTTCCATTAAAATCCAAAAACAGATTATTCATCTGAGAAAACCAAGTTCAGATATTGAATCAGCATGTGTGTTTACCCCTGTAAGTCATATCTGTTTTGACGAAAACTTCCTGCCACTTCTGCAAATTTCCCGGTTTCGGCCGAATTCCGGAACTACTTGTCCGGCGAAAAAAGAAAGCTCAAAAATCTTCTTTCCCCAATATTGAACATCTAATCAACTTCAAATAAAAATTCAACTTATAACAAATTTTCCGGCTCCAGCCGGATTCCGGTTGAACTATATGTCCAGGTATAAAATGACTGTCATACACGGGTTCACCATATCTTTCCCCCTAAATCGAATATCTAATCAACTACAAATTAAAACTCTAATTTTTAATGATTTTCGGTTTTGGCCGGATTCCGGGACAGCTACTTGTCTGGGTGGAAAATTGCTTTCATATAAGTGTTTAGCATTATACGTTCCTAAATCGAACATGTAATCAACTTCAAATAAAACTTTTACTTTTAACAGAGTTTCCGGTTTTGACGGGATTCCGGTCTAACTGCTTGTCCGGCGAAAAAACGGTTTTCACCATCGTGTTAAGCATGTCTTCTTACCCCTGAATTTAATCAACTTCAAATAAAACTTTTACTTTAACAAACTTTCCGGCTTTGGCCGGATTCCGGGCGAACTACTTTTCCGATGACAAAATGGTTTTCACCATCGTGTTCAACATGTCTTCTTACCCCATAATCGACTATCACATTATCTGCTTAAAAATATTTAATTTGCGCCTTAATTTAAACCCCCACCCCTAAATGTAGGGCTACATAGCCCATATACGAACTTGACCTTACTCTTGACCCAAAGAATCCTCACACCAAGTTTCATCAAAAGTATCTCATTCCCTTAGAGAGTTATAGTGCGCACAGACGGACAGACGGACGGACGGACAGACGGACAACTTTTGCGATGTCATAGGTATCCCGCCACTTACGTTTTGGGATCCCAAAAAGTATTTTAGTGTTGAACTTGGCTGTAATGACGCGGACTTTAAAGGCGCTAGAAATGCATCTGTAAGCAAAACCCTTGAGGCAAAAACAATAGCACATTCTTAGGGATCATTGATATATAACGTCTGGTCAAAAGTAGAACCCTTGTGGCACAAATGATCATGGGTTCAGACGTATCGTTTGATAAAAAGTACTTTTCGACCTTGCGGTGAAGATGCGCACTTCAAGGGAGCTAGAACCTCATTTGTAAGCAAAACCCTTGAGGGAAAAATGGTAATGGGCTCATGGGTATCATGAAAATGCATATTTTGCTTAAAAGTATTTTTCTTAATTTGCGGTCATGATTGGTAGGCTACTTTAAGGAATGGTCGGATTTGGAAAGTGGCGATTTCTAAGCCAATCTTGTCGAATTTACAACTCCACCCCCCCCCCCCCCCCCCCCGAAACATAAAAAAATAACGATTTGTATAGGCTTTTCCCTCTGATATATGTGTTTTTTGTACTTTTTTGTCTGACCAGCAGGCAATAACCCCCCCCCCCCCCCCCTCCGAAAGGCTAAACTTCTAGACTAAACTTCTAAACTAAAAATTCTAGAGCGAATCCTGCTGGTAAGACTCCAGGGTTATTTTGTTACATCTGATAATCAGTTTGCTTACAAAAAGCGTTTGTCCGTTGAATTCGCAATTTTTTTCCTTCGTGCTATCATTGAATACTATTGGCTCTTCTCTCCATGGGTTTATGTATGTTTTCTCGACGTGAAAAAAGCTTTTGACCGAGTGAACCAGGAGAAGTTGCTGTCTGTTCTAATTGCAAGAGGGGTCCCGATGGCCTATGTCAGATTGCTGGCTTATTGGTTTGATAATCAGAAGTTGTATGTTCGATGGGGGTCGACTCTAAGCCCATCCTTCAGTGTAAGGAATGGCGTTCGCCAGGGCGGTGTCCTTTCTGCAATACTTTACATGTGTATTGTGATGAGCTTAACCGACGTTTAAGTAAATCAGGGCTGGGTTGCCATATTGGGTCGCAGTGTGCTAATAATTTAAGTTATGTTGACGACCTTGTTTTGCTTGCTACTAGTGTTGGTAGTCTGAACAAACTGTTAAAAATATGTGAAGGTTTTGCTTCTGAATTTGACATCATTTTCAATACATCCAAAACTGTGTGCATGTGCTTTCGCCCTAGTAAAGCAAAACCCCCGTTGTTACCACGAGTACTTCTCGCTGGGTCTGAGCTGGTTTTTGTGCAATCTTTTCGGTACCTCGGTTACATATTTGCTGAAAACCTTCATGATGATGCTCATATACGCCACTCTCTTCGATCATTGTACATACGTGGTAATATGCTAGTTAGGAAGTTTTCTTATTGCTCTGCTGACGTTAAGACTTTTCTGTTTCAGTCTTACTGTTCGTGCGTTTTTGGGTTGTCAGTTGTCAACAATTGCACCAAACAAAGTCTGAGTGAGATACGCATTGCTTACAATGATAGTTTTCGATTACTTCATCGTCTCCCGCGTTTTTGCAGTGCTACAGAGATGTTCGACGATTACCGTGTTCTGAACTTTTCGCAGTTGGCATACGCGCATCGTACATCTCTAAGAAATCGGTTGCTACTGTCGCAAAATTGCTGTGACATTATGCAACCCGTGGCTTCGCCTGTCTTTGCCCGTTTGGGTTAATATATATAAAAAAGACGGGTGTGGCTAATTTACGTGGTGTTGTAGCCTAATAAGTTCTTTATTTTTGTTTGTGTGTTTGTTGTAGTGTTTGTTTATGGCTTCTGGCCGGAATAAAAGTTTTGAATTGAATTGAATTGAATTAAACCCCCCCAAAATAAATTCATGGATACGGGCCTGGGCCCATCACAGGCTCCTACTTCCCTGATAGGCTTACCTTCTACGGTGCAAGTACTGCCCTGCGTGAGTCTTGAAACCCGGGGGGACCACCGAAGAAAACCCTTCAAGACACCTACCAGTCGGACCTCTACACGATCATCGCGTCTACCGAGCGGACCGAGCCAGAACGCGAATATGCCTAGACAGTGGATTACACGAGAGACGAGTGTTGACTCATCTTGGATTTCCTAATGCCCGGGCTCCACTATAGTCACACCTGGTAATAACGCCGGTAATAATACCGTCTCGACGAAAAAACGCTGAAGAAAATTTCCTCGAGGAAAAGACGCTCAAAACTTAAGATAGTCGATATGGAACAATTCATCTCCGCCATTTTGAAACGTATCTTTTGAGTGTTTGGACCAATCACAGACCAGAGTCACTGACTTTATAGCCAATTCTGTTTACCTTTGAGTGATGATGGTTCTAATATGTCCTGAATTTCTTCGCTCCTGTTGTGACCAGGATGGAACGTAAGAGTTGGTAAACCAAATTACGTACAAATGTGACTGAATGTGGCCCGGTGCCCCGGGCATAAGCGATTCTGGAGGTGCAGGCGGAAAGGTCTAAGGTATAACTCTCGATGACTAAAGTGGGTCTCGATGAAATTTTTTTAGCCTGCGTAGTTGTATGATAGTTGTACGAAAAAGTTGCATGTATTGATATGTAATAGTAAACAATACTATCATTTATTTTGCCTCAGACTGGGCCAATCTTAAGCAGTAGTATCCAGTAGAATCCTGTCTTGCTATACTATCAGTAGAATGCAGTGACACGGTAGCCTCGACAGAGAAGCATGTAGTAGCATCAATTCGTACTGCATGGTACTTTTTCGTACAACTTCATACTACGATTTTGATATAGAGTTTTGGTCGAGGTCGTCCAGTGCAGGCAACGTAAGTCCGTCGTAACCGTGCTGGTCCGGACCAGGTGTTCTCTCATTGGCTGAAAACCGCCTTGGTGAGGCATTTTGGTTGCGATCGTGATAGTCTGAAAGCTGCTTACTTGTGTTACGTACAGCGTTGCCACATGTCGCACGATAGTGTGAATTGTCACTCTCTTTTGTTTTTGCCACTCTTGTCCTACGTAGGATATAAAAATCACTCTATTTCAGAATGACCAATTGTGTCCTTTTTGCAGCAGGGATTCCGACCAGAACTGACTATTCCAAGTTTTGTTCATGAAAGTAAAATTAAGATGTGTCATTTTTACCGAGGCGATTCCGACCAAAAGTGAACCTTTCATGAAAACAAATTTCACTCCCAGTTCACTCTCTGTTTTGGACCAAAAGTCACTCTCTAAATGTTTTTGATGTGGCAACCCTGGTTACGTAAGACCTATCATCGAATACGCATGCCCCTTGTCGAGCCCTTTCGCCCAAAATACAGCATACTTGTCTGACGAAGAGCGTGTACAGAAGAGAGTAGTCTCAGTATACTAGGTCAGCAAGTAACTTCTAGTTCATACGAATTTCTTTTAACAGGATTATCCCTCTTCTCACTGCATGAACGTCGTAACATACTAGTTCTTAAGTTTGGGTTTAAAATCCTTGCATCTGTCCAACACCGAACTACCCTCCCACCTGATGCACCAGATGCACCAATAAACAATCGTACGCGTTCCCAGCTGAAACTAAAATCGGTTAAAACCAAAACAAAGAGACACAGTAACACATTTGTGCCGTTTTTCGTTTACATGTGGAAGAAAATGGAAGTGTAAGAAGTGTTTGTAGTATTTAGTATTTATGTAACTCGTGAGTGTTTAAAAGATTTGAAATTTTTGTAAAGACAACCAAATTAGCTAGCTATCAAGTTTTTGTCTTATGAACCTTACTTACTTACTTACTTAAATGGCCGCTTACGACTCCTTATGATCGCTTCCAGACAGATGTTTCGTCATCACTTTCAGAAATCATGGACAACAAGGCCCAACCAGCACACGACGTCGTCCACTGCTTCCTGACCGAAGATTAAAAATTAAGTGTCTTTTTATGTGTGTACGTTTGTTACGCAGCACGCAACAAACCCTCTTCTCACTGCATGAACGTCGTAACATACTAGTTCTTAAGTTTGGGTGTAAAATCCTTGCATCTATCCAACAGAGAACTTACCCTCCCACCTGATGCACCAATAAACAATCGTACGCTTTCTCAGCTGAAACTAAAATCGGTTAAAACCAAAACAAAGAGACACAGTAACAAATTTGTGCCGTTTTTCGTTTACACGTGGAAGAAAATGTAAGTGTAAGATTAATATTTGTAGTATTTAGTATTTATGTAACTCGTGAGTGTTTAAAAGATTTGAAATTTTTGTAAAGACAACCAAATTAACTAGCTATCAAGTTTTTGTCTTATGAACCTTACTTACTTACTTACTTAAATGGCCGCTTACTACACCTTATGATCGCTTCCAGACAGTCCACACGACGTCGTCCACTGCTTCCTGACCGAAGATTAAATATTAAGTGTCTTTTTATGTGTGTATATATGTGTTTTGTTTATTTTCGTCATTTACTCCGCCTTTTCAAAATGGCCGGTCATAAATAAATTACTTACTTACTTACTTACTTACAGCTGACGATTGCCAGTGGAGGACTCACTTAACTCTTCGGGTCGATGAAGAATCGATGTCTGTCTAGCTAAGAGCCAGAAGTGTCACTGGCGCAGCACGCAACAAACGTTGTTGATCGGTTGACATAAGACTTGAATCAAGTTTGAGGATCTGTTTGGGTGACGTTTCTCGTTCTTCCCTAGGTTGACTGGCGTGTTTCGAAACTTAGTCATGAAGAGTGTTGCTGTGAAAGACGACGGGAAGGGATGATAATATAAGGCGAAGTGTAGGTACCCAGAGCAAAATAACATGGGGAGTAGAGCCAAGACCTATGTTTTCTATGCTTTGCAAACGGGCTAGACTTGTAGCGCCGCCAACTACGCTTGCGGCATTTAAAGCGTGACAAACTTGCGGGTTTAGAAATTTCTAGTAAAGCATAGGTGCGGTCTGCACACACCAAGGAAACAATGAAGGCTGTATAATTTTTTGCAATGTTCACAATATGAATTATCGGAGCAAGCGTTGGTGAACGACTGAATGACTTTCAGTGGGGACGTTTTCTATCGCTAGTAGCCTAGTGCTAGCATCGCTGCTATTTGAGTTTGCGTCAATTTTGTCAACTCTTGGCGCTACTCACTAGTGTTACTTTGATCTTCGGCTACTACTGGTAACCCTGAACTGGTACAAGTCGTGCTCGATGATAAAGGACGTTTTTTTTATTCACAAGGACGTTTTTAAGTGGGGTTTTGGCAACAGAATTGTTGATCCTTGGAACAGCCTTACCGAAGATGCGGTTAATGCTGAATCGATCAATAGTTTTAAGTGCATTGTTGATGAGATTTTTAACTCTGATCAGTTCGACTACTCAAAATTTCTTAGAGTTATTTAGAGGCGAAAGCCTTTTCTCTTGCTTTGTATTATTATTATTATTATTATTATTATTATTATTATAAAGCCAGAGAGAGATCTACATGAAAACCGATTCTTACCAACGCGAAGATCTTCTGCCTCACTGGTGGCTGACTGGCAATGTTCGTCGCCATTTAGAGCCTTCTCTACGTAGATCTTAAGTGCCTCGCGGCTGAAGATATATCCTGAAAGTAAAAACTGCCATATGATAAGAAATGTATTCACATCAAAAGCCCACGTCCGCAGCAAATAACGATAAATTAATAGAAATCCAAAAGGAATTCGACAGACTCGACATACTAAACACTGCTCAAAGAGTTCCCTGTGTAGTGTTGCCAGATCGTGATCCAAGAAATACGCCGCTGTCTTTGAAAAATACGCCAAAATTTGTTTTTGACTTAAAATTACAAGAAATTTCCAAAAGCTTACAAGGATTGTTAATAGAACCCGAACAATTTTAATACGCCAGCAAAATACAAAAAATTCGGCCAGTCAGTCGTAAAATCCGCCAATATGGCAACAATGGTGTAAACCAAACACTATGAGCCCGATGAAAATTTATCTCAAAATAGTACTATGAAGTAGTACGAAAAAGTAGCATGCAGTACTAACGATGCTACTACATGCTTCTACTTCAAGGCTACCGTGTTACTGCATACTACTATATGCTACTATTAGCAAGACTGGATGCTACTATGGCAAGACAGGATGGATACTACTAAATATGATTGGACCAGTCCGAGGCACATTAAATGATAGTATTCTTTGCTATTACATAGTAGTACATGCATCGTTTTCGTACTACTACCATACTACTACGCAGGCTACAAATTTCTCATCGGGAGAGTCACGCCAGGTTTCTTACACCCCTAAATGATCTACTCCCCAAAACTCCCACCGACCAATAAAAAGAAAACATGGCCACCGTTCGTGTGGAAGACACTCAGAAATGTGTAAAAAAATATCGGCTGAATGATAAATGTTGCTGGAGGCAAATTGAAATGTACATGTTTGGTTGCCTTTGTATATCCCTAGGTAATAACCACGACCTGGCGCCAATAGAACTAAGGTCCGGGAAAACCTGGGGAGTTGGAGAAATTTGGGGAACCTAGTCGATCAGTAGAACTGAAGGTAGAAACAGGGGTGGCCCGAAGGGGGGGTGAGGGGGGGTGACTCACCCCCCCTGCCTTTTGCTAAGTCGTATCAGTCGTTTATTTCGGCCTTCTGCTAAGTCGTATCAGTCGTTTATTTTGGCCTCGCCGAGGTTCCAGTCATTCATTTTAATAAAAACAATCCGAGTCGTTTACAAAAAAATTGTTAATTTTGTCTCTGCACAGCTTCAGTCGGAAGCACGTCCCTAAAGACATGGGGCAGCAATGCGGCTACCTGTTGTACTCCCATGTGAATTGGATCTGCCTCACTCAGGTCTTTCAGATTTTAGCCTGTCAAAACTACAATAGGCAAAATAAAAACTACAATAGGCGCTCTGACTGGATAACATTGATATACCTTATAGACCAAAAGCGAGAGACAAGGTTATGTGCATTGATTGTTGGTCAAACTTTGGCTACAAGTGAAAAAAGGAAGATAGAATTTTTGAACAGAATGGGAAAGCCATCAGCAATTAAAAGACAGGAAACCCGCGAAACAATTGTGCCCAGAACAGATAGAAAAATGTCGATTACAAAGAGAGGTTGAGGTGGTAACAACGCTTGAAAAGGACAAGGAAGATTTTAATATACACCCGAAATTCGTTTCCCAGGACAGGAGGGGTTCTGCAGACGCTAGAATAGATCATTCTAGTCGGGAGGTAAATTTTTGGCCTCTATGCTATCAGAGGCGTTACTATCCAAAATGTTTTTTTTTGGGGGGGGGGGCTAGAAATATTCTTTCAGCCCAAGCTGACTGTGAATCAGATTTATCACTGCCGACTGCGAATCATAGCACTATCAAGCATGGGAAGAGCACGGTATTTACCGACTGGCTGGTAATTTTTACCGGCTTTTTTTGCGAAAAAAACGACTGTTTGACAAAAAATCGACTGGAAACCGACCGTTTTTAACCCCAAAAATCGACTGTTTTTAAGAAAAATCGCGGCGCTTCGCGCCGATTCAGCAATTTTTTACTGGCTGGTTGACAACATCGGGGGGGGGGGCTGCGTCCCCCCCACCCATACGTGACGCCCCTGTTTGCTAGTGCTAAAGCACATCTGAAAACATTTATTCAAACGATGTTTACAACGGATATACGTCAACTACGATTCTTCATCAGCGATATTTTCCCCGACGTTGACCGAGAAGTTTGAACAGCCTGACAAGGATTCTTGCCAAGAAGGGCCAAAACATCGGTTATGAAGAATTGTAGCTGACGTATATCCGTGGTAAACATCGTTTGAATAAATGTTTCTAAGTCAGCTTGGGCTCAATGAATATTCACATCTGACAAGAATTCGTACAATTCAGGACACTCATACAACTCGAAAATGATTTCTTTCATGTTTAAGTTATTAAAAAAGCGAACTTCTTGTCTTCAATTGCTGTGTGTAGCATCTTCTGTCGCGTAGAATCAAATACTGAAAACCAGTTTTTAAGTTGCAATTTTTCAGATGTAGCTCACTGAAGCTTTACCTGATTTTGTTTTCGACATGAAAGTACAGTGTGTCAAATGACAAATAAAACGGTACTTTCATAATGAAACAAAGTACATCAAATCGCCCGAAAAAAAAACGCAACTCCAGTCTCATCCGCGGACCGGCGTCTATTTTCTATCTTTACTGTTTTCCTCGTTTCATTTCTGAGGAAGTGTGTTTTGAACGTTAAAATTACTTTTTTTTTCTATTAGTTTGGAGCAAATCTACTTTCTTTTCTATGGGCACTATTTTGTCCCTTTTTTCGATGGACAGAGTCGTGATTTCGTAGCGATTATTAACTTCTCATTGGGATCTCAAAAAGATGCTCTGCTCCTCGGTGTTTACGTCCATTAATCCGGATGATTTTTTTTCTTTTAGTGCACTGGCAAACTTCCTCGTTATGTTTCTGAATAAGCTTGTCTTTAACGTGAAAAATTACTTTCTGCTTTAATTTGGAACAAATCTACTTTGTGTCTACTTTGTTTTCTATGGCCACTACTTTGTCACTTTTTTTTCGACGGTCAGATTTGTGATTTCAAAGCTATTATTTCATTTTCAATGGGATCGCAAAAAGACGGTCTGCTCCTCGGCGTTTCACAAAATTTCGCCTGCGGCGCATTCTATAGTATACTCTATTTAGAGGAACGGTGTGTCATTTAATTGGCGATTAGGCTTGGAACTTTTTAGATCTGAAACACATTAAAGGCTGGCTAAAATCTTACTAGACAAAGGCAGATTTAAAAAATTTCGCATGCGGCGCTTACTTTAATTTGTCCGGGGATAAGCGTTGAAAGCTTTCCTCTTTAGCGAAAGTTGGAATGTAAAGCTGAGGCTATGAAGGTATGTGCACAAAAATGTTGATTAATCTGATACACTGCACCTAGTTATAACCGGCTCTATTATTTGTTGGTGGGAACGTGCGCCATTGCCGCGTAGTCGCAACAGGTCATTTTTGTTTTGTACGTGCGAGTCGTATATTACGATCCGGGAGTCGTTGAAATGAGGGGTCTCACCTCCCCTGGCCTGACTGCTTCGGGCCACCCCTGGGTAGAAAGTAGAGGCAGTAGGGCAGAAGGTAGTAGAGCCATCTTTTTTTTTCAATACCCTACTTATCGAAGACCAAAAGTATTGTTGGTCGTTCCTGTGTAGTCGCAGTTATGTAAACACTCTCCTTCGTCTTACCAGCTCCCCCACTCAGATAGGTCCCTGTCCTCCTTAGCTTTAGCTTGCAACCAATGAGCAAAGGATCGTCTCGGTTATATCGTGACAGTAAATATCGAGCATTTTCTGGAAAGACAAGAGTATCGTCGTCGGCTTTAAGGATCCAGTCGACTGCATTCCCGTAGTGTTCGTAGATGTGTTTAAGTGCTTCTTCAGTCTTCTTCCAGAGGTACTTTCTTCCTTCCTGCACAGGCAGGGCCACGGTTGGCAATGCAGGATCTGAAATACAGAAATAAACAATTAAAGCCAGGCTTCAACTTCCAGATTTTCTTCCGGATTCCAGACAGCCGTTTTCGTCGAGACGGATCTGGAAGGTGAAGCCAGTCCACGAACGTCTGGGAGTCCGGGGTGTTGGACACCAGATTCCGGAAGGTGCCATAGAGGCAATCGGTTCGGGAGACACAACGAATGAAGGAAGAAAAGGGAAAGTGATTGACAGTTGTGACTGGGATGCAAGAGATATTTCAAATGTAAAGGGTACCTCTACGAAATGTTGAAGAATAGCAATGTAGCTGTCATCATTATCATGAAAATCTGAAAGGGTTGGCTTGACTATATGCGGCCCCGGACGTCTGAGAATCTGGAAGGTGAAGCCTGGCTTTTATTTTCCACTCTGTAGTGTTTTTCCACAGTAAAAGCGATAGGAACTGATTGCATGAATGAAGGATTTATGACGCACTGCCCAAGGGCGTGAGTGCAGTAGAAAAGGACGAAGAAATACAAATAATCGCAAAACCCTCAATAAATATTTTCCACAAAGGTTCACTAATTTTCCCAACTTTATGAATCCAAGCAGCGAATCGTTGTAATTTCGGTGCAAGGTTCGTTCAAAACCGAAACTTGCATTCAAGAAGAGTCGCTGCCCAGACATCTTCCCATTCGAGCTGGATGGACGCGTTGTTGTTGCGCAGATCCGACTGGTAGGTGCGGCAATGAGTGTTCTTCAGTCCCTCTTTTTGTCTGATTCTCTCCGCTTGCCATTGAAGTAGAGCGTTTGGGAGTCCGGGGCTTCCAATCCTGACGGCATGGACCAGGTATCTCCAGCGGTGGACCTTGATCACTTCAGTAATAAGGGGCTTTATAGATTGCACCGTCATATGGACAAGCCAGGTTTGCCACCCACCAGCTGAGCCATCAGCTGCGCAGTGTATGTTTAGCCTCCTGCAGGTCTTTTCAGAGGTTGACGGCTTTATTATCAGTGAACACCAGGGACTTGAGTTCAACAACGAGCTAAATACAGAATCGTCGGATTGTGGACTAGGGGTCAGGTTCACGTTATTCTTTTTTTTTATTCACGACATAACCGTACCAATTTTCAGCAGGGTGCACGACTCGAAGGCCCGATCAATGGTGAAGTAGCACATAACTTTGAACAAGTTAGGGGCAATCCAAGATTTTTTTTTTTAAATAAAACAAAGTTGTCGGTCTAAGTGTAGTATCTGTCACCGTAAAGTGTAGTTTATTTATCTATATTTCACATACCCCGGCGCCACCAAGTTTGTAAGCGACTTGTTTTTGGGATCCCAAAACGTAAGTGGAGGGATACCTATGACATCGTAAGAGTTGTCCGTCTGTCCGTCCGTCCGTCTGTCTGTCGTCCGTCCGTCCGTATGTCCGTCTGTGCGCACTATAACTCTCGAAGGGAAAGAGATATTTTGATGAGCTTGGTGTGAGGATTCTTTGGGTCAAGAGTAAGGTCGAGTTCGTAGATGGGCTCTGTAGCCCTACATTTAGGGGTGGGGGAGGGGGTTTAAATTAAGGGGGAAATGAAATATTTTTACACAGATAATGTGATAGTCGATTATGGGGTAAGGAAACATGCTGAACTCGATGGTGAAAACCATTTGGTCATCAGACAAGTAGTTCGTCCGGAATCCGGCCAACACCGGAAAGTTTGTTAAAAGTAAAAGTTTTATTTGAAGTTGATTAGATGTTCGATTTAGAGGTAAGAAGACATGCTGAACACGATGATGAAAACCATTATTTCGCCGGACAAGTAGTTAGCCCGGAATCCGGCCAAAACCGGAAAGTCTGTCAAAAGTAAAAGTTTTATTTGAAGTTGATTAGGTGTTCAGTACTGGGGAAAGAAGATACGCTGAGTTCGTTTTTGAGCTTTCTTTTTTTGCCGGACAAGTAGTTCCGCAATTCGTGAGAAACCGGGAAATTGGCAAAATTGGCAGGAAGTTTTCGTTCAAAACAGATATGACTAATAGGGGTAGACACACATGCTGAATCCATATCTGAACTTGGTTTTCTGAGAAGATTACCTATTTGGCCTTAATCTGTTTCTGAATTTTAACAGTAATAATGTTCAAGGAGTCTGGCGAAGACTGGATCTGGTGAAGACAAGAGCGGATTGTCTTGAACAAATATTGAATTTTTGGGATCACATCGAAACCTTTGGTCTTGTTGTTCCTCGGACCACATATCGCACGCACGCAAGTGAGCATAAAGAACTAGTGTCACAGAGTTAGTTAATGAAGTCAATAATCAGAAGAAACATCGATTGTTTTTGCTATTAAAAATATAAGTGTTTCGCACATCAAGATGCTCATTCACAAGTGTTGGGAGAAATACTTCAATTCTGTATTAATGCATCAAGCACTGCCAAATAATTTACGTAAGTACTACGGTACTTAAGTTTTAAGCACAAGACCTGACTGTAAAAAGTTTCTCCGAATAAGGTTGCAGCATTTGCTACTGGGATTAATCTTATCTCTACTGGGATAAGATTAATCCAAGTAGTAAACACTGCAAGATTTGTTTTACAGTGTTGTATAGTCCTAGTAGTTTTGAGTAGAATTGATCCTTCAACCTCCATGAGCATCTACTTTGTACTTGAAATTTGAATTCCAGTACTTCGATTTTGTCCTTTAGTAGTAGGCTCTTGGAGTGCTTCCCAAATTCCTTCACAGGGCCATTATTCAAGGCAGGGCCGCTTAAAACTGGTGGGCAAGATGGGCAAGGCCCCGCCCATTACCAGGCCTTATGTTAGGCCTTATGGTGAGGCCATAAAGAGTTAATGGTGTTTTTTATTTTTATGAATAAACGGATACCGAAACTGAAATAAGACCGGCAAGAGCAATATGTGCATCAAGACTGAGATACGTTACTGCAAGTCATACTTTACGGCGTTTGATAAGTCCGATAGGACGAATAGCTACGTGCTTTATATTAGTTGCGTTTTTTATCCGAATTCTCAGTTCTCCGTTCCTTTTGTATTCTCGATTCTCGTGCAAATTACTGTTTTTGCTCCTCTCGCTTCTCCATTCTCGCTTTTGACAAACACTAATTTGGCAACTCGGCTGAAACCCGGTATACCTGTTTATTCATACTGAAAATCAGCACTCTGTTGACCAATCCGGGAGGAGGACGGAGAGAGGAGAATCGAGAATTCACTATCGGAGTAACTTCTCGATTCTGCAGAATCGCGAGGCTGTTCCCGTTCTCGATTCTGACAAAAACACAAGAGTAGGAGAATTCGCTTCATCCTAATAGTCCAAAACGCAACTATTATGACGGCGATGCAAGTCACGGCCTTACGGCTGAAGTGGCTACAGTTGTCCTATTTATTTGGGGAGTGCCAAAAAGGTGGCTGGAAAATAGCTGTCTTGATAACTTACCATCTTTCGAGGTCATGAAGAGAAGTACGTTGCAGCGCTTCCCCCAGGTGTCTCGGACATGGATCGCTTTAGATAAGTGTTTTTTTGGTGAAGTCATGACCCAGCACAATAGCCGGGATTTGTTTTTAAGTTCTTCTGCTATCACTTCGTCAATCTGGAATACCAGCTCTTCCCTACTGACTGATGTATTCAGGCTTCTGTACAACCTTAATAGTTTCAAGGGACTGACCAGAATAAGAAGAGCGCTTAGAAAGCTCAAGACTGGCCTGGAACAAGTAAGAAAACAATTGGTAAGTCGTCATCCTACTTGATGTTCATTAAAATAATAACACCCAGCGTCGGTAGCGGAATTCTCGGAAATTCGTAGTTTCAAT
Organism: Branchinecta lynchi; assembly: GCA_023053575.1. Lineage (NCBI taxonomy): Eukaryota > Metazoa > Arthropoda > Branchiopoda > Anostraca > Branchinectidae > Branchinecta > Branchinecta lynchi. Next base: position 2,858,503 of record JAKZAP010000007.1, read on the forward strand.
CGAGGACAGACTATCCATTCAAGATAGTCTGTGGGCTATTTTGTCTGTTGTAAAATTTGTTTTGTAGCAAGACCCGCTTGCTTGTGAACGTGCTACACTTACCTGCACGCGAGCGTACACTGTAAAAAAAAATCTTGCAGTGTTTGGGGGATTTATCTTGTCAAAAGATAATCTTATCTCTAATACGGATTAATGCTATCTCAGTACAGACAAGTTAATCCCGGTAGCAAATACCCCCTTTTTAAGTTAAATCCTTACTCGGAGAAACTTTTTACACTGTACCCTTGATACTTCGTTTTGCTTATTCTGTGTTTCCTGTTAGAGGTGCTTGGGTCTCAATAAAAGATTTATTCCAAATTATAGATGACGTCAGAAGCGATAAACATTCCGGCAGAAGAATTTCTCGAAGCTAGTTTCGGTTTTAGCATCCACCTTCTCACCGCGTGAATCCGGAGTTAAATTCCAAAATCGCCGGACTGTCATTACTCCAAGGAAAAACAATCACAGTAAGTACATAATGATTAATCTCTCCTCGGTCGAATGGACCTGTAACCTAATGTCTTCAAGTGGGTGTCTTAACGCCACCGTGCTCCAGCGCCACCGTATGTTTTCCGCCACCCAGGAAATCTTGCATCATCAAGAGGATTGTTGGGTCAGACGAAAGGGTCAAATATTTTGGTGGGTCCACCGCCACCGTATGTTTTCCGCCAACTCATTAGTGCAGGTAGCAGGTAATCCGAGATCTAAATCGTTAAAAGCGAAGAGGGGTTTATCGCCACCAACGCCAACTCCACGTTAATCCTAGCTAATACGAAGACTGAGCTTAACTTTTCAAATAATTATTTATTGATGTCCAACTAAAGAAACTGTTCCACGGAAAATCAGTCCAGTTTTCGTCAAAACATTCGGTTTTTCTGAAAATCAGTCGATTCTCCCCCCCCCCCCCAAACATCGTGGCTAGTTTACCTGCACAGGCTACCTGCGCTACCTGAAAGGTGGCGGAAAACATATGGTGGCGGAAAACTGAGGTGGTGTTCGAACACTGCTACCAATATCTTAAACGGCTGGATAGGTGCATAGTATTGTCAAGGTAATCAACCTGGGTGGTTCTGCCCGACATTCTTCACACTGCAACTTTCTGGAGAATGTCTACTAATGCTAAAACAAAAGTAGTTATTTTTTCAACTTGCTCTGCCTCTGCCCCTGCTAAACTCACAGTGATTTGTGAAGAGCCAGGAAGCTCGAAACAAAAACGGTAGTGTCGAAGACTCACCCGTTATGCCCGGGCCACATTCAGTCACATCTGTACGTAATTTGGTTCGTTAATTTGGTTATTACCCACTCTTATGCCCTGGCCCCACTATAGTCACACCTAGTAATAAGACCGTCTTACGGTCGAAATTGGGAAGAAAAGACGCTGAAAACGTAAGGTTGTCGAGATGGAAAAATCCATCTCTGCCATTTTGAAACGTATCTTTCGAGTGTTTGTACCAATCACAGACCAGAGTCGCTGATATTAGCCAGTTCTCTTTACGTTTGAGTGATGATGGTAGTAATATTTCTTGAATTTCTTCGTTCCAGGTATGACCAGGATGAAATCAAGGAAACGTAAGAGTGGGTAAGAACCAAATTAACGAACCAAATTCCGTACAGGTGTCACTGAATGTTTCCCGGGCATTACGTTTCATCCTGGTCACACCTGGAACGAATAAATTCAAGATATGTTACCACCATCATTACTCAAACGTAAACAAAACTGGCTAAAATCAGCGACTATGGTCTGTGATTGGTCCAAACACGTTGGCGGAGATGGATTTTTCCATCTCGACAATCTTACGTTTTGAGCGTCTTTTCATCCCAAGTTCGACCGTAAGGCACTTATTACCGGCGTTATTACTAGGTGTGACTATAGTGGGGCCCGGGCGTTAGTGTTGGGCGATCTTCGATATCGGTAACGATATATCGATATATCGGATCAAATTTCGATTTCGAATATCGAAACGTAAATATCGATATCCAAAACGATATTTGTTCATTTATAATTATTGTAAGTGATCTACCATAAGATACATTTATACATTCGATATTGTAGCAATATACTGTTCGTAATTCAGTTTTATTTATCCGAAGTTTGAGATGAAGCAAGATGCTTTTTCACTATGATTTTGTTCTTAAATTTTGGGAAAACGAGCCGTATACTATAATCAAACACGGCACCAAAATATCGATATCGATATATCGAAAGCCCAAATATCGATATATCGAAAAATCCGAATATCGCAACACTACACTATTCGGTCGTCACAATACTCGAGCTCACTGCATACGACAATCGCACTTCTGCGTCAGTTCAAGCCGAAAACAGCTATATCACTCCTTTTGGACCCAGGACTTACCTCATTTCTTACTCACTCCTTCAACTCCCAAGAAAACTTTTTTTTGCTTCGTTTTCAACCAAACTAATTGTGGGTATTCGTAAGTAAGGCATGTCGGAAGAGCAGCATATGTGTAACGGTATTACAAGCAGGCGGCCATAACGTCTTCACGGCTATTTCAGTGATGTGCACTCAGGGTTGCCACATGTTCCAAGATAGTGGGAATTGTCACTCAGTTTTTGTTTTTGTCACTCTTGTCCTATGTAGGACATAAAAATCACTCTATTTTAGAAAATGACCAAATGTGTCATTTTTGCAGCAGGGATTCCGACCAGAACTGACTATTTCAAGTTTTTTCATGAAAGTAAAATTAAGATGTGTCATTTTTACAGAGGCGATTCCGACCAAAAGTGAACATTTCACGAAACAAATTTCACTCCCAATTCACTCTCTGTTTTGGGCCAAAATTCACTCTATAAATTTTTTGATCTGGCAACACTGTGTGCACTAGGTTGTCATAGGTTGTTCACACGGGACCGAAATAAGCACGTAAACAGCCGCTGACCTGTTCAGACGACCGATCAACTGCGTGGGGTTGACGTAAGAATTAAAAAGAAAAACCTAATTCCAATATTCTTTTTGTTTGTAACAAAATATATAAAATTAAAAAAAGCATCTTACTAGTTCGTCAAAGACAGTCAAAGTCAAATAAAGTTTTTAAAAGTCACAAACTGAATATTGACAGATTTCAGCGACTCGACGATTTTAAGTTAAAAAGCAAACAAAATTAATTTAAAATAGTTTTGTTTTTAAATGATAACATAAAATATAGTCAATAATGAATATAAATAATATGAGAAAAGAAAGCAATCATTTAGTCTTGTTCAATCACTCTTTAGTGAATGTTGGATGGAAAAGTTATTCAAATTATTAAACTTTTTTTAAGAAGAAGAGCTGAAAGCTCATATGGCACTTGTCGGAACAGTTAGCATGTTTGTCAGTTTGTTCCCCCCCAGCCCCCCAACCCCCAGTGATTAGACCCACTCAGACTTGAAACTGAACATTTGAGACACTCGCTCTTGACACTTGTCAAGCTTCAGATCACCCGTTCCTAAGTTATGAATGTCACCAGATTCCGGATTCCCAATCCTTCTACTCCCCCGCCATGGTCAGATCGGGGAAGGTAATATTTCAAGTCAATATGTTAGAGTCCCTAATAGTTGCCTGCCAAGTTTTATGGTCCTAGCACATCTGGAAGCACCCTAGCTCAATATCACCGGAATTCTCGAAAAAAACTTGGGGGGGGGGGGGGCGGGAGTTGGAGAGGGGAACAGGAAATCTTGGGAAATGCTTAGAGTGGAGGGATCAGGATGAAACTTGACGGGAAGAGTAAGCACAAGTCCTAGACACATCATTGACATAACCGGACCGGATTTGAGCACTATGGGGGGGGGGGGGGTCCGGATTTCTGGCATATCAGGGACTGGAATAAACCGACTTGACAATAGTCGTTTGCATGATCCGATCATCGTGGGGGGAGTGGCCGGATGGGAAATCCGGAATCTCGACGTATTTATAACTCTTGAACGGGTGATCGGATCTTAATGAAACTTGGTATTTGGAAGGACCTCGTGTCTCAGACAATCCACATAAGATCCGGACCGGATCCGGTGACTGGGAGTTGGAGAGGGAACCGGAAATCTTGGGAAACGCTTAAAGTGGAGGGATCAGGATGAAACTTGGTGGGAAGAGCAAGCACAAGTCCTACCTACATACATGACGTGAAATTAGATACCTTATTTCTAGGTCTAATCCAAGGGGGAATGAAGGGGGGATTTTGTAACATTCTCATCTACTTTCTTGTACCACCTAGTCGTAAAAAGTGCCATATGAGCTCGTAGCTCTTGTTTTCGAAATGATTTAGTAATCCTGGGATGCATTGTGTAAAAATCATGTTATGTTCAGATTGGTCTGACAAAATTTGAACTGGATTGACCTAAAATTCGACGAGTTTGACCTAATTCTCCTAATTACAGTCTGTTTACTCTCCCTAAAGTCATCAAATGTCACATTCCAAAGGATTTAGTTTATCCCGATAGGTGACCGCGATGAAAATAAGTGCCTACTTGAAAAATCAGTGTCTGATTTTTTAATTTTTTTCAACCGTTATTTACGCGCGTAAATCAGCCGCTGATCGAGAATCGGCCGTTTTTTCAGCTCCGTCTGAACAAGCTATTATCTTGCTATTATGGAAGTAAGAGTGTAGTCAAGCGTACGACCGATCAATTTTGGCATCGCAGCATGAGGTGAGGACCGATATTCAAAATATTGATTTTGAATATATCTTTTCCATTACATCTTGAGTTACTTTTCGAATTTATTGGATACTTTATAACAAACACGCTCAAATTTTGATCCGTAGTTAGCCCTGAAAATTAGTAGCTGATAGTCTGATTTTGACAAAACGAAATGTCTTAGTTTTTTGTCCCAATAGCTTTGTGTTTAGCTGAGTGAGGATCTGTAGTTTGTTCTAAACGTTCTGGTTTTATCAGTTTGTAGCTGTGCCGCAAAGCATTGAAGGAGACTGTAGGCGAACTCAGTCTACCACAAATCAGGGATTTTGGTACACCCTATACCAAACGCTGGTTGCCCAACTCCACAGAGGCGCCACTTTTGTGTGGGTGGGATGTGTTTGCGGGTGGGTGGGTAATTTATACTCTGTGTGAGAAAGCTGGGATTCGGCCCAAAAAGACGATATTCCTCGCCAGGGTTTACTGAGGTGGTGCCATTGATATTCCACTACAAAGAAATTCTTTGGCTTCTAAACCTCCCTTAAATCCTCAATATTTTAAAGCTGAACAGGATTTGGCACAGGATATCCAGCGTTATGCTGCAAAGAACCGATCAGGCTTTCCCCGTTGGATTTTCTTCACTGTCACCATCAAGCTGAAAAAAATCCATATGGAAGTGATGATGGTGAGGAAAATCCCGGGAAGAATTCTGGTCCCCGACCCTGATCTTCTGTCCATGGGATTAGGCAGAGGATACCCAAAAATCAGGGACTTGTGGTAGATTGGGAGAACTCGAGAAGACGATGGGTCCTCTTTTCTTGGTGTACATCTAATTATTACGGTTTCAGCCGGAAACTAAATCATGTCAAAGATGGAGGGGCGGGGGGGGGGCATCTTTTCTTGGTACAGTACAAGTTCCAGTGACTCTAATTGCCTACTTGCGCTTCCCAGGGGGTTTCTGTTGGCGCCGCGAACATACTTCTCAAGACACTTTTCCCATTCCATATTTGATCGCGGTAAATTAACTGAGATTTCTAGCAATATTTAGGCCCTTCTTTGCCAAGAGGAGACGAAACATGGCTGGAACTAACCTCACTTGATTTGTCGGTTTACCTCCATCCTCCATGATCCGAAGTCGGTTTGGGCCAAAGAAATACTTCTTCAACACAATCTCTCCAACACTTTTCCCATTCCATATTTGATCGCGGTAAATTAACTGAGATTTCTAGCAATATTTAGGCCCTTCTTTGCCAAGAGGAGACGAAACATGGCTGGAACTAACCTCACTTGATTTGTCGGTTTACCTCCATCCTCCATGATCCGAAGTCGGTTTGGGCCAAAGAAATACTTCTTCAACACAATCTCTCCAACACTTTTCCCATTCCATATTTGATCGCGGTAAATTAACTGAGATTTCTAGCAATATTTAGGCCCTTCTTTGCCAAGAGGAGACGAAACATGGCTGGAACTAACCTCACTTGATTTGTCGGTTTACCTCCATCCTCCATGATCCGAAGTCGGTTTGGGCCAAAGAAATACTTCTTCAACACAATCTCTCCAACACTTTTCCCATTCCATATTTGATCGCGGTAAATTAACTGAGATTTTTAGCAATATTTAGGCCCTTCTTTGCCAAAAGGAGACGAAACATGGCTGGAACTAACCTCACTTGACTTGTCAGTTTACCTCCATCCTCCATGATCCGAAGTCGGTTTGGGCCAAAGAAATACTTCTTCAACACAATCTCTCCAACACTTTTCCCATTCCATATTTGATCGCGGTAAATTAATAGAGATTCCTAGCAATATTTAGGCCCTTCTTTGCCAAGAGGAGACGAAACATGACCGGAACTAACCTCACTTGACTTGTAGGTTTACCTCCATCATCCATGATCCCAAGTCGGTTTGGGCCAAAGAAATACTTCTTCCATCCAATCTTTTGGATCCCAAAACGAAAGTGGATGGGATATTTTGATGAAACTTGATGTGACGATTTTTTCTGTCAAGGGACAGGACGCGTTCGTAGAAGAGCTTTGTCGCCCTATTTAAGGGGTGGGGGGTTGAGATTAAGGGATGAACAAAATATTTTTAACAGCTAATGAGATGGTGGATTTAGGGGTAAGAAGACATGCTGGACACGTGTATGCAAACCATTTCCGCGCCGGAAAAGATAGTTCGCCCGGAATCCGGCCAAAATCGGAAAATGTGTTGTAAGTAAAAGTTATATTCGAGGTTGATTCTATGTTTGATCCAGATGTAAGAAGACATGCTGAACACGTATATGAAATCATTTTCTCGCCGGACAAGTAGCTCGCCCGGAACCCGGCATAAACCGGAAAATTTGAAAAGCTTTAACTGAAGGTGATAAAGGGGATCGATATAGAATAAGGAGATTTGCTGAATTCTTTTTTGAGCTTTAGTTTTTTGCCGGACAAGTAGTTAGCTCGGAATCCGTCCGAAACTGAAAATTTGGCAGAAGGCAGGAACTTTTGATCAATTACGTTACAATATATATGACGTAAGCCCAATAGGAGTAAACACACACGCTACTAGTCATTGGCCTAATCTGTTTTAGGAGTAAGAATGTTCAAGGAGTCTGCCGAAGACCGGATATCCACAAGACCCGATTATCTTGATCAGATATTCAATTTTTCGGATCCCATCGAAACCTTTGGTCTTGTTGTTTCTATTTTCCAGAGTGTCCACGGTATTCACAACATCTTTCGCACAACATCGAATAGTGACTTAGATGACGGAATATTTGATGGGCTTTGTGGCAGCTTGGGGATATTGAGCAGACTGCAATTACGGTTCCTTTAACATAATTATGCACGATATTTTGCTCTAATTCATCTCCTGAATTTAAAACGACAACATTCAGAATTAGTTTATCTTGTTCTTTTTTTTCTACTTTTGCAACCCAAAAAGAAATGAGCCCAGTATGACCAAGCTCTTAATCTAAGCAATCTTAGCTTCTCTCTCAACAGTTCATTTCCGTCCCAGTAGATGACTACTTTGCCACTGCGATAGAGCAGACGCGCGGTAGTAGTGTGCGATAGAGCCAACACGCGCGGTAATAGTGTGCGATAGAGCCAACACACGGTTTAACTCCCCAGAAGAGCAAGCAATCTGTCTACATCAGAACTTTTTCTACTTTGGCCAAGTTGATTGTTGATTTCCTGAATTTCGTCTGCGCGAACAAGGAGCGGCGCGAAAAAAAATTCGAGTTGGAGTTGAAATGGCGCGGCGCGAAATTTATGGCGACGCGGATTTTTTCCGCACGCGACGTCAAATCCGACCAGGCGAACGCGAATTCGCGTCCGGTGGGCACCTACCTTAATACTGAAGGCGAGAGTGAATTCCAACTAGGAACTGAAAAATAATTCCAAGTCTGTGGCATACCCGATGAAAAATTTGTGGCCTGCGTAGTAGTATGGTAGTATTACGAAAACGTTGCTTGTAATACTATGTAATAGCAAAGAATACTATCATTTAATGTGCCTCAGTAAGGTCCAATGTTATGTAGTAGTATCTAGTAGCATCCTGTCTTACCATAGTAGCATCCAGTCTTGCTAATAGTAGCATATATTAGTATGCAGTAACACGGTAGCCTTGAAGTAGAAGCATGTAGTAGCATCGTTAGTACTGCATGCAACTTTTTCGTACTACTTCATAGTACTTTTCTGAGATAAATTTTACATCGGGTAGGGAGTAACATGCCTTATAATCATGACCGGCCATCGGCAAACCATATGACCCAGGGAACACTTACAAACATACCAGTCTTCAATTCAAAAATATTATTTACTCGATTCAAAAAAATAAAAAATATCGACAATAAAATAATTACACTGATTTAACCAAAGGTGCAATTCGCTGAAGTGAGGCGCGCTTTATCCTTTCCCCCAGGTGGCGTCTTTGGTGCTTCGCGAGGTGATCACTACGCATAAAGGATCGATCACAAATATCACAGCGGAAATTCTTCTCCCCAGTGTGGGTGCGTTTGTGACGAGATAGTTCATCACTCCGGGAAAACCGACGATCACAGTCGCCCCATGTACAGACGAAGGGTTTCTCTCCTGCAAGGAAAAGATAAGGTTAGAAAAATCACCAAGTGAAGGCTTGAGGTACAGTAGAGGTATGCTTATTTGAACACTTTTTTAACTGTTCCACTACCTTGGCTTTCTTACTTACATATAAAAAAGTAAAATGGAAAAGAAAAATAACAAACTTGATATCAGCTAACAGCCAACTATTTCAGGGTTATCTTGGCACAAACTTGAAGCAGAAATTCAATTAAATTTCTTTGATTTTGAATTTATTAAAAAGGTCCTTCCTCTTTTGAAGGCATCTGACGGTTCGGACCGCCATCTTCTCCATTGAAGGTGCGTTCCTCCCAGCAAACTTTTCAAATTATAAAAAAGAAAACAGAGGTGTCACCTGAGAGCGTGTTCCACCCTCGTAACAATAGTTACTATTTCCGTTCCATCCTCACGAAAAGATACTACGCTGACCGTTCCAACCTTGTCGGAATAGTAACTAATAGTTACTATTTGCTTACCATGCTCGGGAGCGTGGTAAGCGTAGTAACTACGCATCTCTGGAACGTGATTGGTCGGATTCCCCCCTGGCGTGAGATCCTGCTGGAAAATAGAAAAATCGTTCCAGCCTTGACGGCAAAGCCAGAATTCGTGACGTCATGCGTAGTAACTACGGTAAGTAGGATGGAACACGCTCCGAGTCACTTTCATAGGTGAATGGTGAATTAGCAAAATATTCAAAAAGTGACCAAAGCGTGAGTGATTACTACTAGTATTTATAGGAAAAAATGCCTGGTTTGGGTTTTAGTTTAGTCTTCGGCGATCGTTCACTGTTAGCAAACGTTAGCATAAGCATACCTCTACTGTACGTGACCGGAGAATCCTAAAGGCGTTTCTTCCAGTCCAGCAACAGCCTGACAAAGATCCTTGCCAGGACGGGTCGAAATTAGTCGCGTTTTTGCCGAAAGAGCTCAAAGGCCTCTCTCCCGAGTCCTCTGTCCTTTCTGCTAATACTCTATATGACTAAGTCCAAAACACGCAAGTGATCCTCAGGAAGAAGGAGTAAGCGTTTCCGTACGACTCAAACTCAACGACTCAAATCCTGTGTCAAGCAATCAGGGCGATCTTTGGGAGCAGGTTTGACACCACTTTTGCCTTTCTTCCGCCAGGTACCCGGAGAGGCCGGAGATTTTGGATCGGCAAGGAGGGATAGTCATCAAGAGTATTTCACCGATTTTGTCAGAGAGGTGCCGTTCTTCTGAGAAGATAGGTCAACTCACCTCGGAGTTGCCAATCTCCCATCTCCATAGGCCTGGGCAGATATGACAAAGGCCTTGGTCCGAAAAGGGTCAAAAGAGCAGTGGGGAATAAGCGCTTGGTTCGAAAAACGGGAAGATGAATCAAGGCCTTGGTAGATAGGTGACAAAAAGCGCGACTATTACTATCCAACATCGTAGCTGACTTTCCGATTTTTAGCCTTCGTTGAAGGACCCGTCGTACTTAAAATGCGAATGCAACCCACTTCCGTAACTGCATTCATTAATTCTTTAACCCGGATACCTAAATCTCATATTTTAAATTCGAACCCACTAATAACACCTCAATAATCTTTACAATTGCCACGATTCACTTTTTTTAGACCTATGCTTCCAACGACTATTCGCGTATACGCTCTTGATAAGTAAAACTGGTTATCTGAATTTTGCCAAGTTTTTACTAGAAGTCAAGGTGTCTGGGAAAAGACTTAAAACATATGTTCAAATAATGCAAAAAACGAATATGTCAGCTACGATGCTTTGGCAGCGATATTTTGGCCCTTCTTGGCAAGGGTCCTCGTAAGGCTGTCATTATTAAGGGTCAACTTCCCCGAAGTACGGGGCTTAAAACAGCCAAAGCTGTGGATAATTTGTTAAAAGCATAGCCTAGTATTCAGGTAGTTTTGAGTAGTGTAATATAAACTGTAGATAGTGCGAGGTGTGCTTAATGTTTTTCCGCGGTCCCGCACAGATGCTGTGGCTCGAAAAAGAGTTCCCGCTATACTTTATGTCGCCCGCAGGTCTGTTTGTGCGACCAGCAAGATCGTCGCGGCTCGAATTTGACAAACAGTTTGTACCTTTACCCTTCTCCATGTCATCTTGATTTGTTTTTTAAATTTAGGAACGTTAGAAATATTGTGTTGGAATATATTAGGAAAATTAAAGGTTTGGATTTCGAAATATGATTTGATGTAAAAGTAGGCTATGTGCTTTTTCTGTGTTTGATAATGGAATTCACAGTGTGTATTATTTAGTGTTTTTTTTTTCTTTTTTGATTAATTGTTTGTACAAAATTATGTGACTTCTAGTTTATTTTAGATGTTTAGTTTTGTTTCTTTGTTATTTGTGAAATGCCGTAAGGCTAAATCACGTAATAAACTCATCATCACCGCCCTTTCCGGCCGCCGCCTTTTGCATTCGTAATGCGGATGTCCAGGCCTCACTATAGTCACACCTGGTAATAACGCCGGTCGGAATTGGGAAGAAACGACACTGAAAACGTAAGATAGTCGAGATGGAAAAATCCATCTTCACCATTTTGAAACGTATCTTTGAAGTGTTTGGACCAATCAAAGACTAGAGTCACTTACTTCAGCCACTTTTGTTTACCTTTGAGTAATGATGGTAGTTATATGTCTTTAATTTCTTCGTTCCAGGTGTGACCAGGATGAAACGTAAGAGTGGGTAATAACCAAATTAACGAACTAAATTAAGTACAGATGTGGCTGAATGTTGCCCGGGCATAAATCGATGGGTAGGGTAGTTAAAGAGCTCTAAAACATACGAGTAGCTAGCTCCAACTTTCGTTTTCGGCTGATTCTAGCTTTAGCTAACGAATTAAACTAGCAAAAGAACAAGAGCATTACAAAAGTGTGATTTAATCTCTATGTGGAAAAAGAGTTGCAGCCCTTGTGCTTTTTGCCACTTCAAAGTTCTGAATTATCGGTTTCTATTTGACCAACCCATGATAAACAACCCATGTGGTGATGAAGTTAAAAATTGTAGTGGAAGAAGCCTCCCTCTAGTGCAGTGGTTCCCAATTCAAAAATGTCTGCTTTCGTCAAGAAATTAAAGAATCAGCACAATTGTCTTTCTGTTTCTTGACCAATTTACAGACGAGAATTAAATTGACAACCTTGCATCCTCAAGTATCCCATTTATTTGTATATATTTTTACACATTAATCCCGTACCATTTATGACAATAAATTACGTCTTTTTGGCGTTCTGATCTTGACAGATCTTAGTAGAATAGTAGAACAACGATTCTTCAAAAAGGGGTACGCAACCTTATGAACCTTACTTAGGGGTACGCGATACGGAAAACGTTGGGAACCACTGCTCTAGTGCGCTACTGCCACAGCTCATGGAAGCCGGCAAACGTCTGGCGGGGTTGCCAAGAGCTTGAAAAGCGCCACAATGCTGACAAAAAGGTGTCGTTTGACACCTCGAATTTTTTTTGGTTCCTTCCGCTGCACAACGCGCAAAATTGGTAACAACTGAATTTGTAACAATATTTTTCAATACATCTCTTAACTGTACGGTACATCACAGTCTTACAACAAAATTTATTGAAAATGAGCTTTATTTATTTACATTTTGGCAGTGTTTTAGAGGCGGTAAACCATCACTTTAGTTAAGTAAATAAAAAAGTGCTTCTGTGCTTTTCTGACCTAAAAAGTGTCATTCGTAAAAAAGGTGTTACTTTCAGAGAAAAGGTGTCACGGTGTCACCCAGAGACAAAAAGTGTCAAAAGCACCAAAAGTTTCATACTTGACAACACTGTCGTCTGGTCCCGTTACAAGTACAAGTAAAGTGAGTCCTCCACATACAATCGTAAGCTGTCGGAAGCAGCCATTTTGGCGACTTTCAGCCAATGAAAGCACGCCGGATCGTGACGAGCACAATTACGACGGCTTTACAACTGCAAGTAGAGAACCCACTAGTTGCGTTTTCGATCGAAGTTTGAAGTTACCTTCGCCGGTCACAGTTTCTTTGTCCTTCAAACTCTGACCGTAAAATTTCGTGAGCTAGCAAGTTCGAAGTTTGCTTGAATCGTCGAAGGAACGTCGACCAGGCAAAGGATCGCCGGAGTCGTAAAACACTAATTAAGCAAACTGTGAACTTCGACGGCGTTCGAAAACGGAAATTAAGCAACCGGCTAAGCCAACAGCGAACAAAATTTCGATCAAAAACGCAACTGCTATAGAGCGTGTTCCGCCCTTCTAACAAAAGTTACTACGCTGACCGTTCCAACCTTGTCGGAATAGTAACTAATAGTTACTATTTGCTTACCATGCTCGGGAGCGTAGTAACTACACATCTCCGTAACGTGATTGGTCGGATTCGCCCGTGGCGTGAGATCCTGCTTGAAAATAGAAAAATCGTTCCAGCCTTGACGGCAAAAAGCCAGAATTCGTGACGTCATGCGTAGTAACTACGTTAAGTAGGATGGAACACGCTCATAGTCTGTGTGCCCACTGCTCAGACGAAAGCAAGTTAACTTGAAAACTAACCTGTATGAGTTCGAACGTGTGCTTTGAGATGCGACGATTTATAATAGTCCTTATCGCATCCTTCGAAGGTGCAACGGTACAATCGCGCCTTTTCTGCCTTTGAAACAGTCACTCGAGAAACGGGAACAGATGGTGTCGCCTGGTTCACTTGCACCAAAATAACACCGTTCTGAGTCAATATCGGCAACATCGCCTGAGGCTTAGGAGCGATCAGCCGCACATTTCTGTCAGGTACTGGCGAGGCTACATGTTGCTGCGCAACTTGAAACACTTGAAATTGTGGGCTTTCCGTTCTGCTACTTGGGCAACTTCGGAGGTTTGAGGATGAAATGTCTAGAAGGCAGTTGAGAGGGTCAGGTTCGTCCTGAGGAGGTCGAGGGGTTGTTGGAGGTGTTCGCAGGTGGGAGGTATTTGCTAGCTCCGTTCGCCCATCTTTGTGCGCTATCATGATGACAGGAACGCGAACCGACGTTTGATGGCTCTGCAGAAGAAAAGCTGGTTATTTATCCAAAATCCTCACTTCCCACGCCCAGCCCTTCAAACCGCCCCTGAGCAGGCTTCTTCAGAATTGCCAGGTATCGCATGTTTTATTACTACATGTGCAACGAAAAGCTAGAATGAGCGGCGGGGCACCGGTAGGCGCCCTACCACCCCCCCTCCCCTCGAATTTTGGCTAGCGACGACCCAGGACAGGCAGCAGAGGTAAGGTTTGGTGAAGAAGTTTATTTTAAATTTAATTTACCTTCAGGAGTTTTGAGCTCATGGATTCAGCTGCGAGCAAATTGTCTTCCAGTGTTGGGGAATATTTGAGATATTACAGTAAAATAAAAGAAACTTAGGGTAAAGTTGTCCAACAAATACTTTCAGGTGGACCTTTCATTGTGGTTTGTACGCCACACAATACAGTTGATGCGTCAAACTCTTCGTTTACTATCGGGGTCGCGCTCGCGGACTGGAGGTCTTGCCAGCTTTGTGATGACTAAACTTTAGCCGATTATGTACGGGTCGAGACGTCACACGAAAAGTCTATATTTTCGATTTACTAACGGAACTGATTTTCCCTAAAACGGTTTATAAGTGTTAACGCGTCCGGCGCCTCGCTGGCCGCTCGGCTCTATATATACAGATAAAAATATATATTCTGCAACATTAATTTAATCGAGTTTTCTTATGGCTTTCATGACGTCATGACAACGTCACCGGCCGTAGATAATCGGCTAAAGCTTAGTCAATACCGAATTTTCGGGACCAGCCTAAATTCCTCCCAGAAAAGCTCGGAGATGCAGAGAATGGCGAGGGAAACCTCATAATCTGTCCGTACAACCACGTAAACATAAGCCAATAGAACCTCCGTCTTTGGTCCCATGCAGCGACTATGGATACCCCAACAAAACTTAGCTGAACTAGAGAGGTATTTGCTGAGCTTTCAGTTGATGCCCGTCTACTTCCCTCTTCGCCGTTGCGCATATCAGAGGAAAGAGTGCAGGAGGCGCGCTGCCCCGCTTCGCAGCGCTTCCAGACAACCAATTTGTAAATTGAGAGGTAAGGTTGTGTCTGAGAGTAGGAGCAGTGACCACTCTGCATATTATGTTTGAAATGTAAAGATTGTGGTTCTCGGCGTCCACGGAATGGACTGAGTCTTTTGATTATGTGTGATTTATCTTCTTATTTTTTGATAAACCCATTGAACTGAACTAAATCGGCGTTTACTTTGGAAATTTCTTCTCCGGGGCTTTACTGCGATATAGCTGTTCGTAGAGGAAACGAATTATGATGTTTCGCGCAGCTCCTACCCTGCGCTCGTTTGCATCGGGCAGGGTATAGGGATCTATTCGACTCCGTATCGTCGTAGAGATGGGGAGACGGAGGTTCTATGCTGCTTATTTGTTCTTTATACCACTAAGGATTAGTCGTTGCGTAGTGTAGCGTTCACGTTTGCATGAAGTGCAGAACCGTCAGTTGACAAGTTCAAGTTCTTTTATTGTTTGAATATACATATTTAACACTATTTACATAACGTCCCCAGCAGGGAGACTGGCTCGAAAGCCGGGCGACAAACGGGATAAACAAACAAACCCAGAAGAAACGGATGCCATCACACTTCTCAATCTATCTCACACCAAAAAATATATACCAAAATTGTTTTATTTTATAATTATTATTATTATTTATCCGATGGCTAAACGGCCCGGAGCTACTCACAAACTAATATTCATTAATAAGTATAGCTTTAATTTTAGTCTTTAATGTTATGAGCGACAGACTCACATTAAAACAAGATTCATATTTGTTCCAGTATTTAGTAATACTATTTTTGGGGGGAAGTCTTGATCGCTCAGAAATAATTAAAGGCATAGGAAGCTTACTTGAAGGACAACGAGTATTGTACGGTCGGACTGAAGGAGGGCCTGGAAACGATTTAAAGCAAACTAGTAGCAGATCCTTTAGATAAAGTAAGTTCTGGTTTACAAGACTGTTTCTAGTGCTGTCATGTCAGAAGTTGTTAAAGTTTAGTGAACTTACATAATCTTTATCTGGGAAGTCCATCGACTCCTCTGAATCCGACGCACGTGGTGAAAGGAATGACATCATACTCTGATGAACCGCGTCTTCCATTCCCGACATGGCGAGCAAGGTTCGGACAGCGTCCATGTCGCCGGACTGGAATTCCTGAAAGTTGAGAAACACATAGGGAACTGCGAACAAAGAATTGACACCTACCAACTGAGACCCCATTCACATTAGTTCAGGTTATTTAATTTCAAAAACACTTCGTAACAATACATGTCAATCACGGGGGGGGGGGGCAGGCAGGGATACGAGCTCGTTAGCTCGGCCCCATTTTAAACACTGACTATATGTAGATAACATAAATGAGTCGTCCCTCTGTAGATACTCATACAAAAGAAAGTAAGACTCTTCCAAATTCAGTAATAACGGCTATCAATCGTAATGACCACGATAAATGCCAACGACTCATTATGCCCACCGCTCAAATGCCCATGGTTCAGAATGCCCACGATTTAATTATTTGAGGTGTTAAGTCCGTGGTAAACCAGAACTACTGATAAGTTAGAAACGAAAGGAGCTGACTGAGTATTAAAATGGCGACAATCGTATGCTGAACTAGTATAACCTCAATAATAATGTAAGACTATAATACTCTGCCGAAATTTTGAAAAAGAAAAAAAATGAAAAAGAAAGAAAAAACAGCGATCTTAAACTTCTTACATTCATGGTGCAAGATTTGGATCGCCTAGTTTCGCTTTCTATGTTGGAACATGCTCAGGCATTTTGTGCAATATGAGCCTGATTATCTGATATTCTTTTAGCGGGAAAATATGATTTAGTGACTGTTGTTCAGTGGTCTGTTGGAATGATATCGAATGTGTATGGGCAAGGCCGTATCCAGGGGGGGTAGGGGGTTGACCCCCCCCCCCCCCGAAACATACAAAAATAATAATTCTGATAGGCTTTTCCCTCTGATCTATGTCTATTTTGTCCAACAGACAGGCACCCCCCCCCTCAAAAAAAAAAATCCTGGATACGGGCCTGTGTATGGGTTCGGCAAAGACTGAAAACCTTCAAGACCTGATGACTTGCTGAACATGAACTAAACTAATTATCTGTTTCTTCATCGTCAAGCCGTGCATTGGGTGCGACGTCGCCCTTTCGGCATCACCGCTCTATCGTTTCTGTATTTCAAATTATTTACCTGGCGCTGCGCATTTTATGCTGCATAACATTTCTTCTTACTTTCACGCAAATAATTCTGACTTGATCAACAAACAATAAAGTAATGCCTGTCAATATCTTTAGTGGGAATCCTGTAGCTTGTTATCTCGTTGTCTCTCGTCCTAGGACAATTTGGCTGCCCGTGCCGACAATTTGACCCGTCCGCATTTTGAAACAGGACGAATTCAGCTTCTCCTGTGAGCATTTTGACCTGTCGGAATTTTGGGCCGTTGACATTTTGGACGACTTCGATTACGGAGTCTTCGACCTCAATTGTAGGCATTTTGATCGTGGGCATTCTGAGCGTGGGCATTGTGAGAGTGGGCGAAAAGATCGTGGTGATTTTGAGAACCATCCGTAATAATCAGGTAATAATCACTCTCCGAAATGTAAAAGCAGATTGCGAAGATGTAACGAGGGGTTACCCACTCCAGAAACACAAATAATAGGACAAGAAGTGCCCACTACCCACCAAGTGAGCTACCCCTGGGCAGAAAAGGTTGTATAGCCGATCCTGTGGAAAAGTTGTAAGGCGAATATCGGCTAGTCTGAAGCACCCGAACAAAGCTGAGAGACGAAAGATTTGATGGTTAGGCTCTTACTCCGTCACGTATTCTCTTCTGCGGAGTATTTCCACCTAACCTTACTGACTGCACGCAGCTAGTGCGTGTTCTTCAATGCAAATGCTAATTATCATCGAATGATAGGTAGTTTTCCATTGAAAACGGGTTTTGGCGCAATCTTAAGACGTCCACGCACGCTTGACGTGAACTACAGCGTGGACTTTACAACTCACGTAATCACCGCAAGGAACAAAGTACATGATTCACGATGCTGGCAAAATTCACTCCGAAATGAAATGTCTGAAAACCATTGGGAAGGAGAGCTGTACATGGGCATCATAGGTAGGATAGGTATACTGTACAGGATGCAGCTTGCATTCTTGTAGGAAATCATGCAACCTGGACATGAGCTTTAAACAAAACCACTGACCCGTCCCATGCAGGTTGCCGTTTCAGCTTCACTAAGACCAGACTGTAACTCGGAAGCCAGGTTGACATTGCCTAGACTAGACACGACAATATTTTTTTACAAATCAATCTAGCATGTCATTGTGTTGTACTGATACAATGAATAGTTCAGCTTGTGTGTATGGTCCCAGCCTACAAGGCTTTTAATAAACATTATTAAGTTTAACTTCACGAAAACACTGGAAGCGAGACTGAGACAGTCACTATAAAGTGGGAAATAGGAGCAAGTCATCTTCAAACAAAACTCGGCACCAGCAAATGCATGATTTTTACCAAACGCCGATGAGGATCTTTTCGAAAGATTGGGAACCAAGACACTTTAATGATAAATGCCTACCTGAAATATTGATGGTTAGGTTAGAGTGAATTTCACATAACTTACTAGCGTCTGGCATAGGCTATCCTAGTAATCGGGCGTTTGATTTGTGTTAGACAGCTTAAGATGGCACCAACGTAAGCACTTAAGCCTATCAGAGATTAAGTTAGGCTAGACGTAACTTAAACTAGGCCAGCTATAAAACTGTAAATAAATTTCTAGAAAAAAGTATTACACTGTAAAAAGTTTCTCCTAGTTAGGATTAAAGTTAACTGCAGTATTTGCTACTGGGATTAATCTTATCTCTACTGAGACAAGAGTATTACAAATTAGAGATAAGATTATCATTTTAGAGACAAGATTAATCCCAGTAGCAAATACTGCAAGATTTGTTTTTGTACAGTATAAAAGCTTCCACAGTATAAAAGCTTACCTTCATGTCAATGTCCGACTCTTCGCACTTGGGCGACAAAGGTGGTGATAAACTGGTGATATACATTTTGAACTCTTTCTGCTTTTGAATCCAATCAAATAGGCATATCCATGAAGTATGCTGGTAGTTTCAGATCCGCGACATGTTTCTGAAATTAAGCAGGAGTGCCGCAACCTTCCCCAGTTTCCGCTAATCAAGATTGGGGCGAGACAGCAATGACCAATCAGAGAGAGCGTGGACAGAGCGTGAACATCGCGTGAACATTGCGTGCTGCAGTCTTCCTCTTTGTGTGGGCAAGTCGGTGAGACCGATCAATATGCTGGTGTAGTTACGTCAGAAAAATACGGAGACGCGAATGGACGTAAAAATAGGCAACCTTCTTTTTTGGCTGAACGGGTTAGAAACAGCGGGGATGACTGGTCAGAATGAAGAAAAATTAGAAAATGAACCAATTCTAATTCAAACTACGAAAACTTAGTTCACGCGGCTGCAGAGTGGAGTGGCATTCATTCGGGTTGTCGGCGAAACGTCCCCGCGACAAACAGTCCCCATGACAAAACGATCCCACTGTTACGGTGGTGCCATCTGCACCCCGCACTACCCACTTGGGCCGCCGTTAGGCAGCACTAATCCCTTTCCGTCCACCTTTTGTTTATTTTACGGACCATAGGTCATTATTATGAGCTTGGTTAAAGCTCCTTAGAGTGGGCTGGCCTGTAAGGCCTAGTGTATGATGGGTGGTTTATAGCCTATTGTGGTTCGGTACGCAAACCTTAGTGTGAATCGATAAGGGAATCTACAATGAACCCGTGAAGTCTGCACGTGTAGTAGGCCACCAGACGCCCTAGGCTGTCCTGACTCCGATGACTGTATATAAGGACATTTACCATCTATGTCCGGCCTACTACACCCCTCGCCATAACATCAGGTTGAGAGTGCTTCTTCACATACAAATACAGTCGTCGTAATACCACCGACAAACGTCCCAGTGACGAAACGTCCCCAGCTGTAGATTTTTGTTTCATCTCTGAGGGATAGCTATGCCTATGAGATTACTGATTGCGTCTTAAGTTCAGACAAAAAATGTTCACTGAATATAACAGTTTTAAAACGTTTCGCTGGGGCGTTTCGTCGCTAACCCCCTCATTCAGCTACCTTGCAAGTTCTAACTGCCTACAGGGCAGGAATTAAATGGCAGCAAGTTTTCTTTCTGCAAGTCAATTTCGGCTATTCCCAGTCAAACAGTCCGGCACAGGGCCTTATTCCGCGCTGAACAAGACTTCGTACTACATCTTAGAACGTCATGCCGCTGGATGTTCTTATCAAGAAAAAGGGAACTCAAAATCTCTCAGTTTGAATGGCCAAGAACAGGCTCTCTCATGAAGAAACATAACTACAATCCCGGCCCTTCAACGGTTGTCAACGACTTAAACTGCAGAGTTTTTGGGACATTTTTTAAAATTCGTGTTTCGGCTTGCCGACGAAACGTCACATGGCAAAACGTTCCCCGGCGAAACGTCCCGTTGCGATACGTCACCGTGGCAAAATGTCTGCACGACAAAACGTCCGAATGGCAGCAAATCCCCATGGCAAAACGTACCCGTAACGAAACGTCCCCCAAGATTTTTAAATTTGCCTTGGTCTTCACTCTCATGATCGAGGTAGCAATTGCATGACAGATGTCGGAACATTTTGTATAGGCAGTAAATGGCGGACGTGGGACTGGAACTAGTTACTTCAGATATGCAACGTTTCCCTTCAAGATATATAGTGTAATACGCCTTTTCCCTGGCTCGTAACTCGATCAATAGTAGGCTAGTTCTATTTCATTTAAAGCAACATACATATAGTGTCTTTTTCTGTGTGTATATATGTGTTTTGTTTATTTTCTTTATTTTCGTCATTTACTCCCCCTTTCCAAAATGGCGGGTCATAAATAAATTACTTACTTACTTACTTATATCCGTTTTTTTTTATCAAGAAGTTCGTCGAAGGAAACAAGCGGAAACCAGATTTGGCTAAACACAAATAAACAAGGAGAATGCAAAAATCAGGAAATTTTAAAAATCTTTTTTAGTGAACCTTGTAGTAAATTGCTAGGAATAATCTTTAAATTGCAACCCCTTATTCCTATGCTCTGGTCCGCTTTGAAAGAAAACCGGGTCTGATGTTTACCATGAAATACCCCTGAAAGTTATATTGGTTATTGTTTCGAATGGGGCCGTTTAGCCACGGGAACTTTTGTCAGGGGAACGTTTCGCCAGGGGCGTCCCGAGCCTTTCATCATTGGGGGGGGGGGGGGGGCGAACCTGGTAAAAATTGACCGAATTGGTACGAATTTAGAATTTTTTTCTAAAACACAGCTCAGCAAGCTATAATGTAAAAAGTTGCATAGTATGTACAAAATCAAGTCTGAACAGAAAATTTGGCGTGTTTTCACGCTCTTCCACTTCTGTTTCAGGTTTACGACGTCACTAGCCTTTTACCTTTAGCCTTTAGGGGACGTCCGGTTTTGCCAACAGGACTTGAAAATGTGCCGACAAAAAGCGCAGTTGCTGCCAAGCGTCAACTTCGCGAATGGCTGTAGTAAAAAGAAATTCTAATCCGCCTTTTTTCTGGCAAATTCTAGCTTTTAACGTGGTCAAGCACCCCAAAATTCCAAGCCTCAAACGCCAACTAATTGACGTACCCTTCTTCTAAATAGTAAAGACTGCTAAATGTGCCGCAGGCGAAATTTTTGGAAAGTGACTTTGCGCGATCCCAAGGCTACCTATTAAACCACAGAGCTGCCTGGCGAAAAACGGGTCCATCCAGGGTAAAACAGGTAAAGTACATTTATTCTGAATTTACAGCAAAGAAAAATAGGCTAGTTTTCACGTCAGGAGACGTGCCTATTCCTGAAGTTCTGCAATCATTAGAAGTATAAATTAAGTAATGAATGGAAACCAGTTGAAGCTACCGTTAAATGGTAAGGAACAAGAGCTAAATAAATGCCACTTAAATTACCAAGGAAAGTAACTGGGGTGAACCAAATAATGAATTCGTACTACCGAAAAATTAACTTAAAAAAATAAGGAGCAGATCGGGAGCGGTATAACGACCGAGTTTCGGAGTGGAATAAAACTCTTGGTAGAACCACCTAAAACGACCGAATGTGGTAAGTCTGATAACAGATGCGGACCAAACAAAAACCAGATGAATTACCGAATTCGGTAACGAATTAGAACCAAAGAATCTGATTAATCACCGAAATATGAAATGGATTGACCGAATGCGACAGAACAGATACGGACTTGAGAAAAGTCGGGTGAACAACCAAATTCGCTAAGGAATGAAACCAAATACATACGTTAAATCACCGAATTTAGGTAGGGACGTACCGAATGCGGTGAAATCGACTTGGACTGAACAAAAGTTGGATGAATTGTCGAATTCAGTCACGAATCAGAACCAAACGAATCTGATAAATGACCGAATTATGAAATTGACTGACCGAATGCGATAGAACAGATACGGACTTGCGAAAAGTCAATGTGACCAAATAAATACGTTAAATCACTGAATTTACGTAGAGACGTACCAAATGCGGTGAAATCGACTCGGACTGAACAAAAGTTGGATTAATTACCAAATTCGATAAAGAATGGGAACCAATAAACATGTTAAATCGCCTAATTTGGAAAAGTCCGGTGAACAACCGAATTCGCTAACGAATGAGACCAAATAAATACGTTAAATCACCGAATTTACGTAGGGACGTACCGAATGCGGTGAAATCGACTTGGACTGAAACGAAAGTTGGATGAATTATCGAATTCGGTCGCGAATCAGGACCAAATGAATCTGATAATTGACCGAATTATGAAACTGACTGACCTAATGCGCTAGAACAGATACGGACTTGAGAAAAGTGAATATGACCAAATAAATACTTTGAATCACCGAATTTACCTAGGGACGTACCGAATGCGGTGAAATCGACTCGGAATGAACAAAAGTTGGATTAATGTGGAAACCAATAAACACGTTAAATCGCCTAATTTGGAAAGGTGGTACAAAAGATTTTGTAAAAAAAGGCATCACGGCTTCGCCGCAATGCCCGTTTTGAGCGAATTTTCGCCTTAGGCGAAAATTTGACCAAATGCCCAAAACGTGGGAGGGGGGGGGGGGGCGCGGCGATGCCCCCATGCGTTTCGCCACGGAGTCGTTTTGTCACGGGGACGTTTTGCCGACAACCCTGTGTCTCGCCCTGTGTATCTACTAATTAGTAATTACGAGTAACTGGAAATGTCTGGCGTACTTACGCATAGACTATTCAAGAATCAGATATAGAGCCTGCTGAGGGTACACCTGCTGTGAGAGTGGGCGCCCATCGGAAAGATGGACGGCTGATGTACCTTGTTCAAGAATGTCGGTTACCCACAATGAAAATTCAAACACAACGTATGTTCATCTTCACTTTGAGCGTGTTCCACCCTTCTAACAATAGTAACTATTAGTTACTATTTCCGTTCCGACATCACGAAAAGTTTCTACGCTGACCGTTCCAACCTTCTCGAAATAGTAACTAACAATAACTAGTTGCTGACCATGCTCGGGAGCGTAGTAAGCATGGTAACTACGCATCTCTGTAACGTGATTGGTCGGATTTACCCGTGGCATGATGTTCTGCTGGAAGACAGAAAAGTCGTTCCAGCCTTGACGGCAAAAAGCCAGAATTCGTGATGCGTAGCAACTACGGTAAGTAGAGTGGAACACGCTCTTTGTCTTTCGGATCCCAAAATATTAGTGACGGGATAGGCTACCTGTGACTTTCGTAAAGTTCGTCCGTCCATCCGTATGTCTGTGTGTTATCCGAAAGGATTAAGGATTGAGGTATTTCGTTCGAACTTGGTGTGACGATGGTTTGGGTCAAAGTACAAGTCAAATTCGTACACGGGTTCCATGGCCCTATATTTTAGGGGTGGGGGTTTCGAATTAAGGGGGTTTCGAATTAAGGGGCGAAACAAAATAATTTCTAAAAGCTAATGAGACAGTCGACGGAGAGGTAAGAAGACATAGGGAATTCGTTTGTTGTTAATTGCTTTCCTACCGGACAATTTATAGTTCGCCAAGAATCCAGCCGAAGCCGGACATTTGATAAAATGAAAAGCTTCTGACGTCGATAAGATTTCGATACGAGTAAAAATACATGCTGAATCTATATCTGACGTTTGTTTTTGCGCCGGACATATAGTTTTTTTTCCGGAATCCGGCGAACCGGAAGACTTGCTCAAGTAAATTTGTCTGAAACTTTTAGGGTTTCGAAATCGGAGTAAAAAAAAATACGCTGGACAGGATACTCTACTTGGTTTTCCTGCCAGACCGAAATTCGGAAGGAATCCAGCAAGATCCAGAATTTTTGTTGTTCTTATGATCACTTGATCTAGCGGGTTGGAATGTCGACAGTGGGGTAAGCTGACATTTGAATCAATTTACCTGATATCCTGCTTGGGTAATACTACAGATGGAATCTGGTAAAACACCGGAAATTCGGAAGGCATCGTGGTATTCGGTCTCTCTGATTCGTTTTCCTGTGCAGTCGCTAGGTCTTTATCCAATTGTTTCGGTACAGGGATACCCGTTGAAAAATTTATCTTTAAATAGTACTATGAAGTAGTACGAAAAAGTAGCATGCGTAGTAGTATGGGTCGTACGAAAACGTTGCATGTAATACTACGTAATAGCAAAGAATACTATCATATAATTTGCCTCAGACTGGTCCAATCTTAAGTAGTAGTATCCAGTAGCATCCTGTCTTGCCATAGTAGTATCTAGTCTTGCTAATAGTAGCACATAGTAGTATGCAGTAACACGGTAGCCTTGAAGTAGAAGCATGTAGTAGCATCGTTAGTACTGCATGCTACTTTTTCGTACTACTTCATAGTACCTACTGTTTTCAGATAAATTGTTCATCGGGTGCTTCTACTTCAAGGCTGCCGTGTTACTGCATACTACTATATGCTACTATCAGCAAGACTGGATGCTACTATGGCAAGACAGGATGCTACTGGATATTACTACTTAAGATTGGACCAGTCTGAGTCACATTAATTGATTGTATTCTTTGCTATTACAAAGTATTACATGCAACTTTTTCGTACTACTACCATACTACTACGCAGGCTACAAATTTTTCATCGGGTAAGAAGTTTGTTTTGTAATGTTACACTGTTAATGGTACTTGCTTTATGAAGACGAGAGAGGACAAATTGACAAATTAATTAATATTTTTTAGTTTATTTTAGTGAAGGTTTGGTTAGAATATGATAGTAAATGTGTACTGGTTGCGTTTTTCAAGCGCGTATGTGCTTTGTGTGTAACCGGTCGTCAAGCCGGAATGATTTTTTTTTAGTAAAGTTGTTGAATCCTGAAGCCTGATTAGTCGATTACGTTCTGATGCAAATCCGACATTTTGGAAAGAACAAGTTCCTCCGATCAAACTTATAAAGATGATGTGCATACAGATAAAGAACATGGGATCCGATATCCTCTAAAGTAGGAGCCGGGTTCATTGGCTGTAGTCAAAACAGGGATCCTGCCTCAGATCCAGACTTAAGGAAGAAGAAAACCGAAAGAACAGGTATCCTGATATTTTCGTTTTTCGACGTTCTTTATCCTATAAGTTTTCGACTAGCATTGGTGATTCCATCGTAGCCTAATCTAGGCTAGACCGGATACTAAATCACAATGGACTCTTCTAATGCTTTACTTTGTATTAAATGCTTTACAAATAAACATTTCCAACTTCCTTTAGAAGGCGCTACGAAAATCGGCCGTTTTCTTGTTATCCCTTGTCTTTACCTCTCTGGCATTTCGGCGATCCAAATTTTAGGAGCTGGGATATCGTGGCAGGAAATTCAAAAACTCCCAGCAATGCTTGATAGAAAAGGATATATTTGAGATGTCACCAAAGTCAAGCCGCAGATGCAGTTTTGATAGTCCTAATGTGTCATCAGAAGTTCCATGGCGTCAAAGTTGTTCTTTGTGGAATAGTGTCGTGAAGCTTGATTAGCTTGCTTTATAAAATGTACCAGAATATGCAATAAGCTTATACAAAATAACATAGGTACAAAAATCCTTCAAAAACAAATAACCTATTCAAATCTGAATTATACAAGCTGATTTATGCATAAATAAAGATCTAATAAGTGTTATAAGAAACATCACTTTTATCTTTGTCCAAGCTCGTAAACTGAGCATGTACTGGCCCAAAAAATTACGCTTTGAAATATCAGAGAGAGGAAACTGTTGATAAAGCTGCTGATCTAGGGGGTAAGCATTGTTCCTAGGTTGTTTCAGAGTGGGATAGGGGTAGTTTGATGTGCCCATTGAACTTTAAAGACAGAAAGAATGTACCAAATAGGTTCGGATAAGTGTCTGACGACAGGGATAAATCACATGATTACAGGATCTACTGAAGACTGGAAATCTAAATTATGTTTTTCATATACTCCGTATGGGCACATTTTGAGCCATTTCTGTATGGGCTAATAAAATTACTGATTGATTGATCTAAGACCCGTTAGTCTGGATGAAGAAGTCAGATAAATATTTCCCCTTTGTGATCCCACGACACCTTTGGTTTTGTTATCATATGCTTTCTGCTCTAGCTCTCTATTGGCTCTCTTGCTAACATGACGTAAATAGCTGCGCCAGAAAAGTAATAACTTGCAAACACAAAACCTTCTATGAATGTTTATTTTACAAACTTGGGCTACAAATATACTTATTATTTCTCTATAATAGCTACCAAAAGTACGACTGGAACGACGCGCCACAGAGGTTCACCAAATTACAGGCATTTTATAGCGGTTGCACATTGCGCCGATACTGACAATCTGTTTTTAGCACATGCTTTGTTGATCAACAATGTGTTTTAACGACCAACATACACCTCTGTGGCCAAAATTGTTGGTCAATCGACCAACAACTCAAAGTTTTGTCGATCGCCTCTGTCTGTCGACCAACACTGTTGATCAACAGAATACCCCCTCCCCTAAAACCGCCTTACGACACCCCGACTCGGCCCCAAAGAAACGCTCCCGATGGAAAACTAGTACCCTGCGTAGTTGTACGAAAAAGTTGCATGTATCGATATGTAATAGTAAAGAATACTACCATTTACTGTGCCTCAGACTGGGCTAATCTTAAGCAGTAATATGCAGTAGCATCCTATTTTGCTATAGCAGCATCCAGTCTTGCATGCAGTAACATAGTGGCCTTGATATAGAAGCATGTACACTGTCAGAAGTTTCATAACAGATAGCGTATAACACTTTCAAGAATAACAACTTTTCACTTAGAAATAAAGTGTTACGACCAATTAAGTTTATACTATTTCGTGCCTAGATCTCCAACAACACCTTCAATTGGGAAAAATACTAACGGGAACGAAAGAAACATGACATATAACATCCCAAAGTGTTATCTGTTGAAACCGCGCATCCTTCTGTTGTCGCTATGTACAGTGTAGTATTTTACCTATTGTTAGGTGTTGTTGGAGATCTAGGCACGAAATAGTATAAACTTAATTGGTCATAACACTTTATTTCTAAGTGAAAAGGTCTTATTCTTGAAAGTGTTACGCGCAATCTGTTATGAAACTTCTGACAGTGTAGTAGAATCAGTTCTACTGCATTCTACTTTTTCGTACAACTTCATACTACTTACTTTGAGATAAATTTTTCATCGGGCTGCGTCATCTAGCGTTAAGATTTCCCTTTTTTCCACGTTTTTCCAGGCCTCCTTCGTTACGGCTCACGTGGCAGCGTCCGAAGGTGGTTCTTTTAGATTTTTAAAACATCAGCCGTAGCTAAAAGTCTACATTTGAGATGGTCAAAAGTATAAGAACGTGACAGCAAATATGGGGCTCTACACTGCAAAAGTTTCTACGAGTACTGGGATTAATCTTATCTCTTCTGGGATAAGATTCGTCCGAATTAGAGATAATTGTATCTCAGTAGAGACAAGAGTAATCCCAGTATGAAATAGTGCAAGATTTTTGTTTTTCTGTGTATGCCCTGAACGGGACCCTATACGCGAGTAAACTGTTGCTAGAATTCTTTTTACAATACAGATCATTAGTATCATATCTGGAGAGACTAGTGGCATATTCCTTCATGGTATTTTTAGATATGACCCCTTTTGCTCTATGGATACGGTGTCAATGAGTGAGTCGGTCTCTGATTGCAGATACACTGTAAACAGCATGGATTAAAGGTTTTATTACCATAAACGGTAAATAAAGTGAGAGTTTTACTTATTTTTATCTCGTCCAGAAGAACGCAGGATCGTACTAATGTTTATCTTCACTTCTTAAGCCGGGGCGGAAGAAATTCATCAAAATAATTGGACCGTACACATGGGCTAAGCGCTTACCTCGAGCTTCGAGGTTCCCCTTCTTACCATAGGCTTACTTGTCAAGGCACACAAATTACAGGCTACTCATATCACCAAAAAACTAATAATCCAACTTCCAGGTAATTTAGGAACCATTCCCTAAAAGCTTTATCCAGAGATTCTGGATAATTTATAGTTTTGTGGCCGAACAAGTTCAACAAACTTTGAGCGACGAACAAGTTCAACATACTCTGGGCGAACAATTTCTCCACGGAACTTCGAAGGGGAGGAGTCAGTGGGCTACTCTAACCAACAAGACAAGGATTCAGTTTGGAAGGACATCAGTCCCAGTAACTTCACAGACGAATCGAGTCCAGTTCAACCATTCTTGTCATGTGCTGACGATTTGAACGAACAAGTCATACTTAAGAGATCACTATTCTCATGCCCGGACGGAGATCCTCAGAGAACTTCCCTGTCGTCAGCTACTTCAAATACTGCTCATCTGTTTTAAAATAAGACACTATGCTCTCACTAGGCGGTTTGCGCATGTCAGAAATTCAGCTCCTGCTTCACATTCTCAACCTTAAGCTCGGACACGGTGCTCTCGGTTTTAATTTTTTTCTTTGAACTCTGTCCAGTTGTTTCGTCGCGATTTCCCCTTTTCTTGGGAGTTTCTTCGGAATCAAACTCCTCCTTGATATTTAGAAGGGTTTTGTTGACATCGTCTAAGAAGCTGCGTAGAGACGCCGGGCAGCTCATCCAAGTTTTCGCTGTTGCTTTGGCTAAAAAAAATAAACAGAGGTTAGCTGAGTGACAACTCTATCGAAGATTTTTAACACTGTTGCTCTTCCTCAGGCTTTGCTTGCATCTTATTTTTTACCTTTTTTAAAGCACAACTCTTACTAGAAATGATCTTTTCCCTATGAAAGGGATCGGAAGAAACGTTTTCGAAAATACCATTACTTTCCGCCTGAAATTAGCGATTCTCTTGTTAGCGCTTGTCAACTATAACCAGCCTTCCTGCTCTCCGACGCGGCGGCTGGACGCAAAACATTTGAAAACTGAACGTGCTTTGGTTAAAAAGTTGCGAAAACTAAGCAAGTAAAAGAAGTTACAAACAGGAGATTGTCACATCCTTATGTATGAAAGAGTTGTCAGCCGACGTTGAAGATTCCGGCAAACTTTTCGTTGGGTGACGGGAAAAACTCGGCAAGGCCGAAAAAGCGCTAAAAATTCCTAGTTACGAAACGAAACAATGGAGATAGGTGGGGGATTTTAGAAGCTTATAATTCCGTATGGGAGCTAAGTATATTATAAAAGGCAGAACAAGCAAGAGGGGTCCTTTAACGTTGACAAATTTATCTCCTATTAAAACTACTTTTTTTTAATTTTGGGAAATTTTTATTCCGGAAACCCCATTGATATCTGAAAAAGAAACAGGAAACATATTTTTCAAAAATTTATACCATAAAGCACACTTGTCAGATGCGTTTCGTTGATTGTATTTTGGTTAAAGTTTTAGGTAGATTTCATTTAGGATAGTATAGGCTAATTATTTTTAAATGAGGTAGATTTTTATGAAAATATATGGTCTAGTCATTAGAAAGTTATAGACCGATTGTGTGTATTTTATTATATTTTTTCTACTCGCCAGCTTTGGCGGATACATAAATAAACTGAATTGAACTGAAACTCTGTGGCGGCTTTTGGGTTCACACATATTATATTGGGCGTACAAACAAGCTATGCATCATGTCAAACTATTGCAAACGCGTAAAGTAGCGCCTCATCCAGGTTTTCGCTGTTGCTTTGGCTAAAATAATAAACATAGGTTAGCTGAGTGAACAAGAGCTACGAGCTCATATGGCACTTGTTACGAGTAGGCACGGGTCGGTTATGTTAATGATGTATCTAGTGTTTGCTAGGTGTCTTCCCACCAAGTTTCGTCTCGATCCCTCAACTCAGCGTTTTCCAACATTTCCGGTTTCCCCCTCCAGCTCCCCCGAAAGTCAGCGGATCCGGTCCGGATTTTAAGTGGGTCGTCTGAGGCATGAGGTCTTTCCAAATATCAAGTTTCATCGAGATCCGGTCACCCGTTCAAAAGTTATAAATACCTCAAGATTCCGGATTCCCCCCTCCCTCCACAGTGCCCGAATTGGCTCGGTCATGTCAATGACGTATCTAGTGTTTGCCTAGGTGTCTTCCCCACCCAAGTTTCATCTCGATCCCTCCACTCATAGCGTTTCCCAAGATTTCCGGTTGCCCCCTCCAGCTCCCCCCCCAAAATCACCGGATCCGGTCCGGATTTTTAGTTGGTCGTCTGAGGCATGAGGTCTTTCCAAATATCAAGTTCCATCGAGATCCGATCACCCGTTCAAAAGTTATAAATACCTCAAGATTCCAGATTCCCCCTCCCTCCACTCCCCCACAGTGCCCGAATCGGCTCGGTCATGTCAATGATGTATCTAGTGTTTGCTAGGTGTCTTCCCACCAAGTTTCATCTCGATCCCTCCACTCATAGCGTTTCCAAAGATTTCCGGTTGCCCCCCTCCAGCCCCCCCCCAAAAGTCACCGGATCCGGTCCGGATTTTTAGTGGGTCGTCTGAGGCATGAGGTATTTCCAAATATCAAGTTCCATCGAGATCCGATCACCCGTTCAAAAGTTATAAACAACTCAAGATTCCGGATTCCCCCTCCCTCCACTCCCCCCACAGTGCCCGAATCGGCTCGGTTATGTCAATGATGTATCTAGTGTTTGCTAGGTGTCTTCCCACCAAGTTTCATCTCGATCCCTCCACTCATAGCGTTTCCCAAGATTTCCGGTTACCCCCTCCAGCCCCCCCCCCCAAAAGTCACTGGATCCGGTCCGGATGGAAGTGTGGAAGTGCCCGAACTAGCAAAACCTGGACACCGACGGACGGACAGAAATTGCGATCGCTATATGGCACTTGGCCGAAGGGCAAGTGCCATAATAACCTGTGGCGGCTTTTGGTTTGATATATATTGCATTGGGTGTATAAACAAGCTATGCATCCTGTTACAAACGCGTAAAATTGCACTATTGAGCTTCGTTCTGCTCGGCTCTTTGTTTTAATATCAATATTACAATTACAAACGCGTAAAATTGCACTATTGAGCTTCGTTCCGCTCGGCTCTTTGTTTTAATATCAATAAATAATGTATCAATAAATTTTATTACTCAGCACGAGGCCATACAATGTATTTTATCGGGTTTTCAGGCCTATTTAAGTGAATAAGTGTTGTGTAACTAGACTGTCTGATCTCCCGCCTATTCGGTTAAACTCTAAAAAGTGGAAGCTGTTATGTTCATTAGCTTATCTGTTGTACTATATCTGTGGGATGAATGATTATAATGAGGTGTGGGGGAGATACAAAGACAAAGAAAACACTAAAAAAAAGAAAAACAAGAGCTACGAGCTCATATGGCACTTGTACGAGTAGGCTGTACAAGAAAGTAGATGAGAACGTCACAAAATACACCCGCCATCCAAACATGCGGTTCGGAAATAGAAATAGGATATTTAGTTTCACTCATTTCTGAGCAGTTCCGGCATCGTCTCGATTGTCTGTAGCAAATGCACATGACTGTTCAAACTTTCATCCCAATAAATCCATTTGTTTGATCCCTAGACGTGCTACACGATTTCCGATACTCACTCTATCTCCACCTACCGTGGCCGAATCTGGTTCGGAATAAAATAAAATCGACCACCTAAAGCATCTTCTTTTATACCATCTATCAAGTTTCACTCGAATCTGAGCATTTTTGGAAAGTTCCGGTACCCCCCCCCCTCCCACCAACGTTGTCGGAGCCGGTTCGGGCCCAATCGCTTAATTCCCTGTTCCTGTCCATCAAGTTTTACTGAAATTGGAGCATAGCCTATCTGCAAGTTTCCAGTACCCCCCCCCTACCTTGGCCGAATCCGGCCCGGACACCAAATAACAAATCTAGGCCGCATAAAGTCGGCACTGTCGAATTTGCATCTCATTCGGTCCATCCGTTTGGTTTTTGTGCATGTCGAAAGTTCCCCCACCCCCAATTCCCCTAATCGCGGTCGCATATGGTTCGAACGCATGTTTTACATGTCGAGGCCATCGATTCGTATCACCCATGAAGTTTCACTCGAATCAGACCACTCGTTTGCAATTTATAGAAGTCAATTTCTATATTTCTCTTCTCTTGCTCCCCAAAAAATGCTCGGATCTAGGAACGGAAGTTTCCGGGGGTATGTTGTGTCAGGTTCTCAAGTCAAGATAATTCGGGTCGCTAATATGCCTGCAAAGTTTCGTTGTCGTTTTACATCTGGAACTATTCTAACTCACGACTACCGGAATTCCAGGAAACCCCCTCCAACTCCCCCCCACAGAGCCCCAAAACCCATCTGGCTCCGTCAATTTCATCTAGGCCTAATGCTTGTTCCATCCATTAAGTTTCGTCCCAATCCCTCTACTTTTAGAGTTTCTTGAGTTTTCCACACACCCCCCCCCCCCCCATCCCCACAGGTATCGGACCTGACCCAGACGTGACACCGAACGTCCGAGGCGATAGCTCACCAGAGAAGTATCATTCAAATCCGAACACCCGTTCAAAAGTTATGCACGCCACTCATCCACCCACTCCACCCACGATGGTCGGGTCGGGGAAACGGCTGTTCTCAAGTCAATCTGTTCGGATCCCTGACATACCTGCCAAGTTTCATCACCCTAGGACATCAGGAAGTATGCCGATCGCGGGATCGCTAGAAATCCGGACCCCCACCCCAACTCCCCCACAGTGCCCTGATCCGGTCCGGTTATGTCAATGACGTGTCTAGGACTTGTGCTTGTTTTTCCAACCAAGTTTCATCCCGATCCCTCCACTCTAAGCGTTTCTCAAAATTTCCGGTTCCCTCCTCCAACTCCCCCCAGTGTCATCGGATCCGGCCCGGATTTAAAGCAAGACGTCTGAGACACGAGGTCATCCTAAATATTAACTTTTATCAAGATCCGATCACCCGTTCGCAAGCTAAAAATATCTCAAATTTTGGCTTCACCCTCCCTCACTCCCCCCCCCCCCCAGATGGTCGAATGGGGGAATTGACGATTTCCTATTTAATCTGGTCGGGTCCCAGACATGCCTGTCAATTTCCATCGTCCCAGCACATCAGGAAGCACGGAACTCGCGGGATCACTACAAATTCGGACTTCTCCCCCCCCCCCCCAACTCCCCTAAAGTGAGCGGATCCGTTCCGGTTATATCAGTCACGTATCTAGGACTTTTGCTTGTACTTTCCACCAAGTTTCATCCGGATCCCTCCACTCTAAGTTTATTCAAGATTTCCGGTTTCCCCCTCCAACTCCCCCCAATGTCACCGGATCCGGTCTGGATTTAAAATGGAGGGTCTGAGACACGAAGTCCTTCCATATATCAAATTTCATTAAGATCCGATCACCCGTTCATAAGCTAAAAATATCTCATTTTTCCTATTTTTTCCGGATTCCCCCCTCCCTCCACTCCCCTCCAGATGGTCGGATCGGGGAAGCGACCATTTCTAATTTAATCTGGTCCAGTTCCTGATATGCCTGCCAAGTTTCATCGTCCTAGCTCATCTGGAAGTGCCCGAACTAGCAAAACCGGGACCGACAGACCCGACTGACGGACAGAAATTACAATCGCTATATGGCACTTGAGTAAGCTCAAGTGCCATAAAAAAGAAAGAAACACCGGTAAACTACATCTATCGTAGTAGAAGTAGCTTCTGCCAAGTAGGCAGGCAATGAAGGAGTGGGTTAGCTGCAACAGCTACAAGGCTGTTTTCTGACTTTATAGCACTGTCAGTTGTTTATAAGACGTAATCACTCAAGGAAAACTGAACACTCACATAATTTTCCCCCCAAAAGCCACCATAAACCTACCAAACGTACGGATTTCATGTACAAACAATTCGCCAACCATGTTTTGATATATATACCCCACTAACACACTGTTTCCAACTCAGTCGCTTTATTTGTGTCGAATGAAGCTCATCCGCTCTTTTTGAGGACTACTATTTCACACAATGTATACGCAGTGGCAAAGCCTACTACACCTAGCCATTTCTGTTTTATATATCTACATCAGTTATTTTATTTTCGAGATTTGATTGCTCGATCCGTTCGTTTCCTTTTGGTCGTGGCTTTTATAAGATGTATCCGATCTTATCAGCGGGTCTGGAAGAGTTTGTCTGTGATGCATGTCTTTCCGCTTGCCTAATCGCGACTAAAGGCAAACTAATATAACTAAACTAATAAATAAGACAAACTGGTAGGAATTAGACTGACTCCATGTGACCTCGATATAGAAACGGCGAGTCACGACGGCGAGTGCGACACAAAATCGCAGGAAAAACAAAGGCTGTACGGGGCAAATCTAGTCGCGTTTTGGGATCCCAAAGCGTAAGTGGAGACCTATGACTTCGTAAAGTTGTTCGTCTGTTAGCACCATAACTCTTTAAGGAGTTGAGGTATTTTGTCCAAACTTGGTTTAGGGTTCTTTGGACCAAAGTACAGGTCAAGTTCGTAGATGGGTTTTGTAGCCTTATTTTTAGGGGTTGGGGTTCAGAACAAGGGGCGACAAAAATCATTCTTATAAGCAAATACAATGCTCGATTTAGGGGCAAGAAGACCCACTGAATTTGTTCTGAAAATATTTTCTCGCCCGCAAATACTTCACCCGGATCCGGCCAAACCGGAAAATTGTTAAAAGTCAAAGTTTCATTTGAAGTATATTAGAGGTTCATTTGACCCTGATATGTAGATCATTTTCTGGCCAGACAAAAGTTCGCCCGGAATGTCCTGCCCAAACCGGGAAATTGTTGAAAGTCAAAGTTTCACCTGAAGTTGATAAGAGGTTCCCATGTTGGGGTAAAGAGGCATACTGAGTCCATATCTGCAAGATCATTTTCTTGCTCGACAGATAGTTTGCCCGGAATACGGTCGAAACCGGAAAAGTAGTAAAAGTTTTATCTGAAGTTGATTAGAGGTTTCATATGGGCGTACAAATTACCGTTTTTGCTCCTCTGGCTTCTCCATTCTTGCTTTGTCAAAAACACTAATGTGGAAGCTCGTCCGCAACCCGGTATACGTGTTTGTGCATATTAAACACCCGCACTCTGTTGACCAATCAGGGGGGAGAACGGAGTGAGGAGAATCGAGAATTCACCATCGGAGCAACTTCTCAATTCTGCAGAATGGCGAGGCTTTCCCCGTTCTCGATTCTGACAAAAATTATATTTCATTAAACAAATCCGGAAATGTGACTGAGCTATCCATTCGCGTTCAGGTGGATACTGCTGGATAGCCTAGCTTCGCTCAAGTGCCACATACCGATCACTTTTCGGTTCTTCTGTCGATCTGTCAGTCCCACTGTTCTCGACGTTATCTTTAGGTGTGTATAAGATAAGGCCATGGCCGAAAACATGACAAATAAATACAAACAAACAAAAATAATACCTTCGGTATTAGTCCACTGTTCTCTGTCAGTCCACTGTTATCGAGGTTATCTTTAGGTGTGTATATGATAAGACCCCATGGTTGGTCACCAAGAACCAGGGTGTACGAGTTACTTCAGGATACTTTGGGTTACATTGCATTGGGTTACTTTGGGTTACATTGGGTTACTTTGAGATACTTTTGGGTTACTTTCCAGGGTGTACGACTTTTGGTGACCAACCCTGGATTAGACCATGGTCAAAACATGACAAATAAACACAAACAAACACAAATAATACCTTCTATAAGCATATTTGACGGTGCAAAACGGATAATCAGCTACATCAGCTAAAATATAGCTGACTTATCCGTTTTGCACCGTCAAATATGATTCGCAGTCAGCTTGAAAAGATGAAATTCGCACAAGTGCCATGTACCGATCAATTTTCGGTCCGTCTGTCGATCTGTCAGTCCACTGTTCTCGACGTTATCTTTAGGTGTGTATAAGATAAGGCCATGGCAAAAACATGACAAATAAACACAAACAAACAAAAATAATACCTTCTATAATACTGAGTCCATTTTTAACTTTATCTTTTTGGCCGGGCAAGTAAATTCATCTGGAATCCGGCCGGACCTGGAAATTATAGGTAAAGGTACGGTTTTTTCCGAGGTCGGTTAAAGGTTCGATATCGGAGTACAAATACGTGCTGAGCTCGCATCTCAAGTACATTTTCTCGCTGTCATACAATACACCCGGAATCCGGCAGAAATTTGGTTGAACTGGACATGAATCTAATGTCTATTAGAGTTTGGTTTGAGGGTAAAAACACATGTTGACACCAATTTACCCGGAATCCGGCAAGAATTTGGTTGAAATGGAGTTTAATTCTCATGCTTGTTAAGAGTTTTTGTTCGGGGTAAGAACGCATGCTGAACCCATATCTGTTTTCATTTTTCTCGACAGTTTACTCTTTTCGCCATAGTTGGGAAGAAGGAGAGCTTAAAAATACAGGGACATAAAAGTCATCATTTAAACTTGGTGAAGGTCGTTAAACGGGAAATGTATACCATGAATATTCTTTGAGCCCAAGCTGACTTTGAAACATTTATTCAAACAATGTTTACAACGGATACGAGGACCCTTGCCAAGAAGGACCGAAATATCGCTGATGAAGAATCATAGCTGACGTATCCGTTGTAAACATTGTTTGAATAAATGTATACAATGAATGGGTAACCATTTTGTTCGCACCTTGTACCGATCGTGTAGGTATAATCATCGACGGAAGTTTACGAATGAACCTAATTATTAGATATTCTTTTATGTGAAAAGTATTAGCGAACCTCTAAAGGCATTTTTCCGCGACACAGTTGTGGGCCACACACTTCTGACTGTTATCGCGGGAACACGATTGTGTGCTACACAGTCGAGCCACTAGTTGAAACTCGCGGAAAACGCCGTTTGGTCTATTTTTTGGCGGTAATTTCAAATATCCAAAAATAAAATCTCAATAAATAGAACTCCAGGCTTATTTCCTTACCATTATGTGCAAAAAGTATCTTTATTATGCTTCTTAATTTGAATTTCCCGCCAGAATCGAGCCACAAAATCGACAACCACCTCGCCAGTTGTTTGTCGAATCTGAGCCACAAAGCGAGCCACGAAAATCTCGTTGGTCGCGGAAACACACTTGTTGGCCGCACGAAAGACCGCAGAAACACTCTTTTCGAGCCACAGTCGACCCACAAACTGTTTGTCGGAGCATGGAAAAACGCCTTAAGTAAGAGGTCTCCAAGTTTATACTACGGATTCTGGAAATTTGTCAGACCCGATAGTTGTTTATATCAGGAAGTTTAAAAATATTTAAGTTTTGGGATCCCATTGAAACCTTTGTTCTTGTTTCTCTATCGCGAAACTAACTTTTGTGACTTAAACCGTTACTATTTTTGCACAGTTGCTGTTTTTGCATGGATCAGTATTCGCTTTCGCGTTTATGGTTTTTGCAGTTTTAATAGAAAACCGTGTAGTAATTGTCGATTCTTTTTTTTTTCAATCAATCAAGTTTAATCCGAATAGCTAAAAGCTAGAAAAGGAATACAAATTTACAAAATACACAGACACACAAGAAACAACTTAACTAATACACTTACAAGAAATTACCAGAAATAAATGATGGAATGAAACTACGTAAAAATTCTTTCTCACGTCTAAGGGATTCGAGCTTACCTCTGCAGGGTCCTCTTAATATCATCAGGTTTGGGGGCATCAGCGGGATCAAATGCATGCAGGTCAATACGCCACTTCTTAACAATACCATCCCACGCTCGCCTACTATACTTTCTTTGCTTGTTTGGTGTTCTTGGATGAAACTTCTCACGCTTCGGTCTACGAAAGAGACACGTTTTAATGCCATTCTCCATAAATTATTCTAACCCAAAGAACTTTCAGCTAGAAAAGGCATGAGTGACAATATTGTTGCGTTTTTGATCCGAATCAAATTTTCGCGTTTTTGGACTTTTCAGACAAAGCGAATTCTCCTTTTCTTGCGTTTTTGTCAGAGTCGAGAACGGGGAAAGCCTCGCGATTCTGCAGAATTGAGAAGTTGCTCCGATGGTGAATTCTCGATTCTCCTCTCTCCGTTCTCCCCCCTGATTGGTCAACCGAGTGCGGATGTTTAATATGCACACACACTTATACCGGGTTGCGGACGAGCTTCCACATGAGTGTTTTTGGGATCCCAAAACGTAAGTGGAGAGATACCTATGACATCGCAAAAGTTGTCCGTTTGTCCGTCTGTAAGCACGATAACTCAAGAAGGGAATGAGATATTTTGATGAAACTTTTTGTGAGGATTCGTTGGGTCATTGGACCAGTCGAGTTGGTAGATGGGCTCCCTACATTTAGGGGTAGGGGTTCAAATTAAGGGACAAACAAAATATTTTGAAACATCTAATGTGATAGCCGATACGGGGTAAGAAGACATGCTGAACACGATGGTGAAAATCATTGTGCCATCGACAAATAGTTCGTCCGGAATCCGGCCAAAACTGAA